>JARJDR010010204.1:0-12223 GCA_030264135.1 Myllaena sp. GC000078 | reverse complement strand
TATACAGAAGATGATCACAAAACAAAAACAATGCAAACACACACCTTTTCGGAAGCTTTTGCCTGGGTAACAGTTAGATTGACGCTGGACATGATTGCGCTGCTCGAGCGTCCGAGCGGCACGGCCGCATTGTCCTGCTGGCCGTGCCAGCTGGACGAGATCGTGTTAGCGGTGGGGCTGGTGCAGCGTGGCGGCAGTTCGGGTGGCAAATTGTTAGATCGCGTGCTGCCGCTCTTGCGGCTGTAACTTACGCCCGTCTTGCTGTCGGCGGCGGTTGCTGCTGCTGCTGCCGCCTTCGCCGCAGCACTACCGCTGCCGCCCGTGGCACTATGATGGTACGGTGCCACGTAGTTGCCCGGAAACACACCGCACTTCTGCGTGCGCGTTGAGGTACCCTTGAACCAGCCGTCTTGGCAGCGTTCGGTGACCATGTAGATGCCGTTCTTGCGCAGTTCGAGTTCATCCTGCTTCTGCGGCTTGTACGGGTAGAGAGCGACGTAGGCAGCGGGCAATTGAATGCTGGCGGCGTCACTTGGCACACGGCGATGACGCCCACGCTCCGAGTGGCTGGATTGCGCTTGAGCCTGCGTGGCGCGCTCCAGCTCATCGCCAAGCAGTTCGGCCGAATGCCGATGGCGGTTTACATGATGTCCGGACGACGTGAGCGACGTAAAGCTATGGCGTTTCTCCTTGTTGTGGTGGCTCGAAGTGTGCGCTTCGGGGCGCGATGGCGGTGTAGCGTGACGCGTGGGTGTTGCTACTAAGCTCGTTTCTAATTTTCTACAAATGCACAGTCAAGTGTCATGAAAAGTTCTCTCGAGTTATTCAATAGTTACTTACTGTACAACTCGATTCGGTGTGGTTCGCGGTGGCGGTGAAGCAGGGCTGGATGGTGCCGTACTCGACGTTGATGATGTATTGCTCGAGGATGTATTTGGTGTGGTTGTTGTTGAACTCGCGCCGGAACTCACCGTCGAACTGGAATCGGACGTCGGGAGGACTGGTTGCACCTGACTGCCGTGTTTCGGCGTTGCTGTCTGTTGCGGTATTGGTACGTTTGCAACATTCCGCGTGTGATCGATTGGTATGAGTGGCGCGCTGTCTTCTGTTGTCGGCGTTGGGGGAGCGACTCGCGAAGGTCCGGGTTGAACACTACAATAGCACGTGATAATTCCAAAAACCATCAAGAAAACTGATACATACTTGGTTGATAGTTTCATTAACGATCGCGCCAAACTGTTGAGCTCGACAAAGGCGAGTGGGAATATGCCGATGCGACCATCTAGTTTACCCTCCGCCCAGTTTTCGTCTACACGCCGTATCACGCTGATAATGTCGCCCTTGCTGAATGTCAGGCAGCCTTCCTCATCATCGTTCGTCATGCGGAAGTCGTAGAGCGCTTTGCATTGTGGCACATTGCTAGGTACCGGCGTAATTATCTAAAGCGACAACATCGAATTTCGTTATAATGAAAATGTGTGACAATTTGATGCTCTAGTTAATTCAATTATGTTTATGCAAATGAAAGGCAATGTTTATTGTTGGGAAATTAACTTTCAGTGTTCCAGATAGTTTTGTTTGTTTATGATAATTGTTTATTTCAACGACCGGAAATTGTATCACGACCAATTCTTTTAGTTTAATTTCATGCAGTCGTTTCTTGGAAATTCAGTGTGATTGATTCATTAGTGGAAAAAAAAATCAGCAAATCATTGCCTTTATGAATATAAACATTTTTTGTTAGAATGACTATGATGATTTCAATGGAATTTTGATGAGTGCAAAACTACTATCGAGCATAATTACCTGAACATAACTCAAGGGAAACACTCCCTTTTTGCCAGCACATTCACCCTCATACCAATGTGTATCAATTCTCTTCCTCAGGATGATAATTTCCCCGCGTTTGAACGTCAAGTCCCTGATAAACACACAACACAATGATTGCAAATTGAGTGCTATGGATAACGAAAGCAAAACTACAAATATACCCTTGTTCTTTTGATGTGAAATCATAGAGAGCCTTAGCATAGGGCTGATGCGGTGAAATCGGATGTGGTGACGATTGTTTATTGCTTTTGTGTCTATGATCGGGCGTGCCGGGCCCGTGGTGCACCGGTGTCGATTGCTGAATGATGTGCGCCGCGTGCGAGGTGTCCCTGGCGGGGCGATCCGCCTTCTTCGGCACCGCATTGCGCATACCTTCGAGTATCCGCATGAGGAGCACATTCGGCGGCAGCTCGTCCACCTTGCACGGTACGAGCACACGGCACTCGGGGCATCGCAGCTCCTTGTGGCTGTCGACGATCTCGTGCAGGCACTTCTTGCAGAACGTGTGCTGGCAGGGCAGCACCTTGCTGGAGGTGTCCAGCCGCTCCAAGCACACGGAGCACTCGAGCAGGTCGTTCAACGTGCCCTCGTCCATCGTGGTGATGCACTCCTCAACTGATCACTGGGTTGTGCTAATTGCTATTGTTCGTCATGCATCGTTCTTGGACACTTCCGGTGTGTGCGTCATGGTAATCTTACGGCAAGCGAACAACGACAAATAGTGAAAGGGGATACACACGCGAGCCGCCGAGGCGAGTAACTATCGTTGTTGGTTGTTGGTTGGGTGCGGTGAACGAATTTTGATCGAATTATTGCGAGCGCGATGGATGTGTGTGCCCCACGCGCGGCACGGCCACCACCACTACTCGCAGTTGGAATTTGCTCAATTCGCTCAATCGAATGGATTGAATGCGAACGGCGTCGACCCCACCGAGCTGCTGTTCTCTCGCCACATTTTTCTTTCTGTGCGTGCAAAGCCAACGACTTGTACCGCGCACACACGCGCGCGTCGCGCACAATCTAACGCCGCTAACGCTGCTAACGCCGATGGCAGTGTGTGGGTTGCGCTCGTTGCGCTGAAAAAGCGGTTGGTTGCGAGAGATGAATCCGATGAATCAGACAAGTGCCAACTACAACAAAACGAAGAGGTAGGCGTGAGGATCGAAACGATAGAGAGAGAGAGATAGGTAAACCCAACTTACTTGAGTGCGAGGGAGACACAGACGACATGGGAAGCAAGTGCACCGGTCGGCAAAGATCGCCGCAAGATGCAAGGTGCAGTCGATGGCAACCAATGGCAATCTAGCACCACATTCCTTCCATTTTTACCCGTTTCGTTTCGAAATGAGGAGACGACGACCCGGTTTGTGGATAAATATAGTATGCATAGTACGGATACATATTATTAAAAAGTACTCTGGCTTGCCCGATTTTTTTGCGGAATGAATAAATTACAGTAGTTCCGCGTTTGACGTAAATATTAAAATGGCGACGCCATATACTTCCGCCGGTTAATATTTTCTTGTGTAATTTTGTTTCATGTAAAAACAACATCCGTCGGAAGAAAAGCCATCAGCAATGCTTTACTTTATATTAATATCTAACGAATATGTACAGAAAAAATATAGTTCCGCTCAAAGCGGAACCCAAAACAAAAGTGTATTTTGTCCTCCTTATCATCATCATCATCATCATCATCATCAGTTGAACTTCTCTCTTATCAACACCTTACACAAACTACATCCATCCTTTCAGCATACTTTACACATCCAGATCATATTCACAATGTCTTTTCTTCTTCATTTAGTTTGTTTCTGCCCTGTGTTGCTTTCGATATACATATATCTTACAAAACATGGGAGATGACGCCGGTTACATAACATCCGCGGCTGCATTATTACGTATGTTGCAATAAAAATCTACCAAATAGATAACGCGCGCACCCGATGAAAACGTATACAGACATCTGCGCCAATATTTGATTCTTTACACAGCAGATATTAGCAACTTTTCCAATATAACAGCAATATATGTAGGCATTCATTCATTGCAACGTTTCGCAGACAGACAGATTACGATCGTGGAAATTCAATTATAACACAGCAATGATTTATGTCGGGAAGGAAGGTTTTGTAATACATAATTTGCACACATAAACCAAATGATGTGTTTACAATCAACCGACAAACAATTACATACAGTTTATTATATTGCTTGAAATTCTTCGAATTAATGCCTCCGGTATCTTCCGTAAAATTTTATTGCATGCGTTCCACAGATCATAATTATGTTCGGTGCAATTTTCAATATGCAAATTAGGTAGTGTTTCAAATCACAATTTCCTTTCCTTGCTCGAAACCCAGACTTTTGTTGTTTGAATCTATGTACAAAAATCGTTTAATTGTTTATATTAATGACAAGATATAAAGTACGTGTCGTTTAATTTACTTGAAAAACCGTTGATGAATTCTTTCATTTTTTTAAAGATGATTATTAATGAGCGAAAATTTTGCTAATTGTAACGTGTCTCTCGCGCGTATGCACCTGTACTCATCGATAACATGTTCGTTTTCTTTACTTCCCATTCCTAGTTGCTTCTTCTTTCACTAATTAACTTGGGTTTTCTTTCACTTTTCACGTAATAAATTCTTTGTACAAAAAATGGACCTATTTGTGTCACACGTCCAATTCGGGAGGCGCGCACAACATTGGGGGGAGGTTGGCGCGCACCATCATTCATTTCATAGTGTTTTGTTTTTTAATTAATTTGATTAATCATTAGTAGTAAAAATTTTCTTTGGTTCGAGACGCCATCGAACGAGCTGCTTTCCATCCATTGCGAGTGTGCCTAGCTGGGAGGGCGAGAGGGGGCGTGTAGAAGTTGGACGCTCCCCATACGTGTATGCACGCAATACATTCAGCCACCCACGCACTGCATCATACAAGCTTACCTCACAAACAACAAACAAACACAACGCACGCACGCACGCACGCATGCGGGGAGAATAAATGGCAACGAGAGTGAGAGTGGTGTGTGTGTGTGTGATGGCGATTCGATGTTAGACGTGCTTCGTAAACGAAAACGGCATTCGTTTCTTGCTGCTCTTCTCGGCTTGCTTGCCACTCTTCGAAACGCTCTCCAACACTCATAAACTCTCTCTGGACTGATAGAATAATATGTAGCCGGTCTCGGACGACTTCTGCGTGTCCGACGTCAGTCCATAAAAGTCTTCTATTGTTGATGCATCAATTTTCTACAAAGAAACCATGGATTAGTCAAAGTTTCATGTTGATATCTATCCATATTTTGTATGAATTGATTGGAGATAAACTGAGATACAAAGTGCATGCGTTAAGTAATGACTCATGCAAGATAAACCAACTTACATCCACTTGATCATCATCAAACAACAGCCAAAATCCATGACTTTTAACAATACTAATATAATGGCCACGATTCGGGCCACTTCCACAATGTATAACCACAGCTACCAAGTCATAAAGTCTATCGGGATTCACCGCGTCGTCAGACTGGAAACAAACACCACAGATTAACACCAGCCGCTCATCATCATCATCATCATTAGGATCGCATCGGCGCGCACTTACAGTATTAAAAAGTCGTAATTCTAAAGGAAAGACAACGCGATGCGACACCTTGATGTGCCGATTATACTGTTCCATGTATTTGAAGCGTTTCAGATGCAGCGCCAAGATCATCGGCAGCTTTTTGACGCGCATCCGCTTCTGCGCCTCCTGGTAACTGCGGCAGTTATCACACTTAAACTTGTTGTCGCTGCACAGCGTCTCCGTGTTGCTGAAGCAGCGCAGGCAGTGCGTGATGCTCGTGTTCTGCTCGATGTCCACCTGCAGGTCGAAGAAGTCCTCGTCCTTGCTGCTCACCGTCTCGCAGTTCAAGCATCGCGTCTCGCTCGTGAGGATACCCTGAAAGATCTCGTGCACCCATGTGGGCTCCGGCGGCGGCGGTTGCGGCTGCGGCGACGCGTGTATCGTGCCGTTCTCGCCCGACTTCGCCTTTACGTTATTCGCGGTGGCGTTGTGCTGGTTGGCCGGATGCTGAGGTTGCTGCTGCTGCTGCTGCTGTTGCTGCTGTCGCTCGGCGAGAATGATCTCGCTAATGTGGTTGATGAGAAAGTTGAGGAACTCGTGCGCGTCCTGCTGCATGTAGTTGTCGAACTCCTCCTTCTCTTTGCGCAGCCGTGCGATGAACTTTTTCGGCGCAATCGAGCCGACCTTCTTCTTCTGCGTGGCAATGCTGTGGAAGAGATCTGCCAGGCATGTGAGGAGCGTCTCCTTGGTGCGTTTGTTCTTTGCCTTGTACTCCAGCACTTTGTCTCTGAATGGCTTGCAGAAGTACAGCGCTTGCAACACAGAGTTGCTGTAGCAGGTGTTTCCAAACTGCAAGAGATGAGTGGTCTAGAACGTATTGGGCTGCAGTACCTAGTATGTTACTTACATTTACTAAACCGAAATAGTGCTCATTTGGTGGGAATTGTTCTGAACCTATGTCTCGCTCCAACTGGGATATATTGGCACCCTGCAACATACAGACAGGTAGCGGCATCATCTGCATTTTATCACTATCCCGGTTATCAGCGGGCAACCCCTTCTTCTGAAGGAGGGCTCGTCCGATTGGGGGTCGCCTGCTTATGCCGAATGCAAATTGCGCGGGGTGTTGCTGTGGCGCGCGGCCTAATTTTCGCGCGAATACTTGCCATATTTCGACTGCTAATCCATAGCATGGGTTGTGTGCGAATCGGCGTAATATTCACTGCGAATCGGTTCGAATATCGTCAACTCCATTATCGTGTTCGCATCATTTTTTGACAGCTGTAAAACAACCCATGATGATAACACGAACCACCAACACAAACAACTTGTAAAATGTCAACCTGGCTGGTTTCTTGTCGGTGAAGTCACTGGTGTAATCACTTCATGTCGCGCCGCATGCGGCCATCTACTGACAATCACATGCGTGCACTCGAAAATCATTTCACTATCCATTGATAATCAACCACATCACTTGGAGTGTGTTGCGCGTGCGACGCGTGTATATTGCAACATTTTACGCAGCTGCAATTTAACATAAATTCAATTCATGCGATTGGGTTTTATCAATAATTCTACATGATTGTAAAAACGATTGCCTAACTGGACCAACTAGAGTTCGTGTCATTCGTGTCGTGCGCGGCGCCCCCATCTTAACGAGTTCGTTTTGCACGACAAGCTCTCCCGGATAAGTCGATGTTTTGACGAACATTTCTCGCGAGGAAATAATCTCTTAACCAGCGGCAGTGTGAATAAAATCATCGTGCACCATGAATATGGACGGCTTGTACACCATCTACGAGACTTTATCAAAAGCGGGCGATGAAATAGCTCAGGTAAACACGCAAATTTCATTTCATTTAGCGGCATTATCATAACCTGCACGACACCATGTAATTAAAATGTGAAAATTTGTTGGGAATTTTAGCATTCCAAAGATTATAAAGACGTTATCAAATCGGAGTATGCCGACGTGAAGGAGAAAAAGCTAGCAACGCAGATCATAACAAATTTTTTCAGTGCATTTCCAGCCTTCCAAAATGAAGCACTGGATGCTATATTCACTTTTTGTGAAGATGATGATAAAACTGTATGCATTCCCCATTTGTTACTTTTATTCTACTCTTACTTATGTTCATGCGGTATTACAGATAAGAATTGCTGCAATGAAATCATTGCCCAAATTCTGCAAAGATGTACAGTTTATCAGCACTATAGCAGGAGTGATGGCACAAATGTTGCAACTTGACGATCCAGCAGAACATACAATCACTTGCAATATTTTCATGGACGTATTGCGCAAAGATCCCAGAACCGTCATCATTCAAATATTCAAAAACATTCAAGATGAAAAACTAAGCCAACTCTGCAGACTAAAATGCATCCAATTTGTCGTAAACAAGATTAGATTGCTCGATTCAACATTGTTAACAGCTGAAGTGCAAGATCTCATGATAGAAAATGTGAAGAATGCACTACATGTAAGTATGCCAACTGGATGCACTTTTGTGTTTTACATAAATATATGTTTAGAGTTGTGCTGCCGAGGAGTTTATTCTCCTAATGGGGTACCTGGTTACTACAAGTTATGTGAAGACTTTTGTCGGGCAGAAAGATGTCTTTGACATTGTGTTGGGGCAAATTGATATTAACAATGACTTTGTGCCATTAATGGGAAGCAATAATAACGTAAATCGTTTGATCACTTGTGCAAAATTTGTAATTCCATTCTTTTCGGTAAGTTGTTCATGAAACGATAGAACCTTGGAATGATAATATTCATGATTTCAGGCTAAAGTTGAATCAACGGAGCTAGTGCAATACTACTGCAAAAAAGTATTGCCCGCTTGGTCCGAGATTGGTGCCATCACTAATGGTATGCAATATCACGCTGTAATTGCACAACAATTAGCCGCAATGGCTGTATTCTGCGGCCCACTGGAACGTCCGATCGAGGAAGTGGGCAAAATATTTGAGATTTTACTGGTAAGCTGCATAGCATTTGCAAGAAAAAGCAAAGCGGGTGTCTCAAATGTGGATTGTTTTACAGCTTTATATGCCCGAACCACCGGAAGATACCACCAGCGACGCGATGCCCGAGTTTAACTTCACCCTCGTCGAAGCCCTCCTCTCCGCTTTCCACTCGCTTGCACGCCAATGCCCCGTTTTCCTCGTCGGCGATTCCAACCTGCTGAAAGACTTTCGCGCGCGTTTGTTGTATCTCTCGCGCGCGGTTCAGGGCTGCTTGAAGGTGCAGAATCTTGCCACCACCGACAAAGTGTTTAACGCGGACGAGAAACGCATTCGCGAAATGTGTCCGTTGGTCTGGAACAATATCAATACGCTGATTAAGGACTTGTTTTACCAGCCGCCGAATTACAAATGCAAAATCGTGCTGTCGTTTAACGCGAAGGACGATAAAGCGATGCCGGAGATTAAAAAACCCGCGTTTCGTGAGCCCGAGAAACCGGTCAACAAACGGCACGCGCCGATTACTTTCGACAACAGCAGCAATGGCGCGGCGCCGCAGAGTAAGAACAAGCGAGGCGGTAGCGTTTATGTGCCGCCTAGTGGTAAGTTCAGTCACAATATTCAGCGCGGTCGCGGCGGGAAATTTCGCGGCGGGCGGTCGCGCGGCCGAGGTTTTCGTCATTGACATGAATGGTAGATTTCGCGTTTCGCGTTCATGTTCGCGTTTCGAGTCTTTTCTTTTTCTTGTCGGACGTCGAATACTTTTCTTTTTTTTAATATGGAAGGTATAGTACAAATTGTGCGCATAATACTGGAGTTTTGTAAGTATTCTTTCATATTTAGTGTCTAGCATCTATAATCTGAATACAGTCTTCAATTTTAATTCTTTCATTAATCTGTTTAGTTGCAAAATACAATACAATTAATATCGTATCTTGATTCGTGCCGTTTTATTGATGTATGTCATTTGGAAGCCAAGAACATAAAATTCTAACTAGAAAACTGAAGATTGGTAATCTGTCAAGTCACAATTATGTTTGTTATTACCGGTTGTTATTCATTTTACAGGCAATTGGAACTAAATGAGCTTTTGCTGTTTCATAAAAACGATAATTGAAGCATAAAATAGCAAGAAGAGGTTGTTTTTAACCAGTTAACCGCCAGCAGCATGACGATTTTAGACTCATTAGAAGAGATACATATTTTCCACGGTTTGCTATGTATCTCCCCGAATTACAACAGAAAAAGCCGAACATTCTACAGCCACAAATGCAAGGCAATACTCATCTGCATGGCTCTAGCTGGCTTTAATATCTGGTCGAATGCCGGGAAGCCCTCTGATGATAGAATGTCAAGTCTCAACAAACTGCTTGATTTTGTTTCCAACATATTTACAACATCCTTATTCCTCATCCTCTTCGTTCGCAACCAAGGCGCACAACTCGCTCATTACAAGAAGTTGATGGAGTTGTTTACCGCATTCGATGGATTGTCTCTTACGCATTTCAACATCAAATTCCCTTCGCAATCGATAATGCGCATGTATGTAATATTCCATATGATTGTAATGCCCTTATTCATAATCGAAATGATCACATGGCTGTTCATCGAAGGGTGGGCGGAATACGTGTATTACATTAGCGATCTCCTGGAAAACCACCTGATGGCAATTTTTATATTCCAATTGTATTACCTGCAGAAGAATATTGCGCAACGTGTCGAGTTCTTAAATACTCTAATTGCCGCCGATTATTTACTGACTGATTTGCGAAAGTGCTCATCGATACATACGGCTATTGATGGCATGATACAAATGCATCAAATTCTTGATGATTTAGTCAATGTGTTTAATGCGCTTTATGGATGGTCGTTGTTTTTTATCTACTGCATTGTAATGTTGAACGGTTTGCAATGGTCGAATGGTTTTATTTTGGGCGAGTATTACTTAGATGGATCAATACTAGCTGGATGCTGGATTCTATATAATTTGGTAAAAATGAGGATGATTTATTTCAAGCGGTGGGAATATTAAGAGACATTTTCAGTGCACGGCGTATGCGGCAATGGTGCAAGGTGAAATGATTCGTCGAGTATCAAGCCGTACGCATGTTTGCATTTACAAGGCAATCGCTCGTTATCAGCGATCGATTGCGTTGAGGAATCGCCTCGAGGCGTTTGCCTCGCAAGTGGTGGCCCATCGCCTACAGATCACCGCCGCAAACTTATTTGTTGTCGACTACACTTTGATCTTCACTTATACCAATTCGTTGGTGAATTATATTCTTATGATTCTTCAAATGTCAACTGAGTTTTCTAAGGTAGGATAAGGTTTTTCGTGTATGCACTTGTCTTTCCTGATTGTGTGTTATTTATTGAAAATATTAAAACTAAAGTCTTTTAAAATCATCGGACAATTGTAACACCGCTGGATGACTGCTCTGCAATCGATGCATAAAGATCTCTAATTCATCCTCGGAACTGGGTCCCGAATTATTCACCTCCACATCCATTGTGGTCGGTTCCTCCGAATCAAAATACTTATCTTCTTCATCCTGTGTGAGTATCTCCAAATTATCATATTTCTCATTGTTATCCACCGTATTATAATCAAAATCATCTTTGCCATCGAGAAAACTTTGATACATCAAGCTCATAAACTCTTCCCTCAGCAAAGCTTTCTGTTTGGATCCGATATGAGTCGTTTTGCTATCTACTCCATAAAACTCATCTTTGCCGATGGCTTTCTCTTGCAGATCTTCAAACTCTCCCCATCGAGAAGGGCCAGGTTGCGGCACTTCCTCGTCTTTAACAACATTCGCGAGACTTGTTGACTCATCCGAGCTGTCATCTTCTTCCTCCATAGCATTCTCTTCATTCTCCACCTGTTTTCGGCGCAGTTCTCTTGCATCGTCCCTTTCAATGCCCTCCATTAGAATCTGCACGAGTGTTTCTTGTTCCGTAGCCTTATTACGTTCTCGTCGCTCATCCTCCGTTAAATACTGACCCACCAGTTCGCTGTACAGCAGTGGTGCGCGTTTCATCATGTCCGACTCGCTAAAGTAAGCGGTTTGCAGCATTTCTTGCAGTGCTTGATATCTCCGGTTCTTAATCAGCTTCAATTTTCGTTCATCGTCGAAATTTGTCATTAGCCGTTCCAGGGTGCTTTTGATCTCCAAACCTTGATCCGTCTCATTGCAAAAACACGCGAATTGGTGCAACTGCTTCATGGTTAAATGCGTACCGAATTTTACAAGAAAATTATTCTTGTTACTGTTGAAGAGCTTGGTGGCAAGTTCCACCTTGTCCGTTTCACTTAACTCCGTCTCCCCGCGTTGCTGATGGCCAAAGGTCACTTCTGTGTTTTGCAATAGATGCTTAATCATTTCGGTTACTTCGAAACTTTCAAACTTTTCACTTCCGGTTGGTGGTGGTGCCATCTGGTGCGCTCGAGTAGAGAAGACTCGGTGATCATAATAATAATAATGAATCACAGATGATATGATTCATTCATAACAATAATAACCTAGAAATGTGAGGAAAATGTATGTAATGTAAGTGATTGCACGTCGCGGTCTGGATTAGCTTGTGAAAACGTGACGGTTTCCTTAAATACATGTGCGACTTACGTCGGTGGTGCGGCCGAATCGATTGTGCTTGTTTGCTTTTATATTGTGACGTCCGCATGAATCTAGTTGCAGTGACTTCCTCAGGAAGTGTGATGTAAACTTATGTTTTATTGTGATTTATCACTTCGATTCCAAGTGATGCCAGCTTGGTGAGTAGAATATTTGTCTTGAAATCGGCTATTTGCGTAAACGACAACAAAAATATACGGCGAATTGTTAGGTTAATA
>JARJDR010010201.1:0-11473 GCA_030264135.1 Myllaena sp. GC000078 | reverse complement strand
CAAATGCCGTCAATCAAATTTAGCATAAGTATCAATATCGAATGTAAATTGCAATATGTTTAGCGCGGCTGGCATTGATCTAGTAATGATGACATTGATCGGCAATACCATAAATTAAACTGCAATTAAACTGTCGTTTTTTTTACTTAAATAAATAAACAAGAAGAAGGTGGATGGCATTCATTGTTCAATCATGGCGCCCGCAAGTGATCTGCCTGGCAAAGATTTCTTTCAACAAGTCCTGCGCAAAGCACTCAAAAACCCAAACGTGCAACTGGCATACTTGACTAGCCAACCAGTATGTGCAACGGGCGACAGTTATACAAGCAACATCAAACGCATCTTTCTCAACTACCAACTTGAGTAAGTACAAAGTACAAGTTACTAGTTGAATTCTTGATAAAAATTAATTCTAGCTCCAGGAAACACGTCCTGCCCGTCATCTTTAAAGTGCAGGTGCGTGGCACCATCGTGGAAGACTGGACCATCGAGCTGGACTTCTTCCGCAATGAGATCGCAATGTTCTCAACAATACTTCCGGCATTAAACACCATTCTCGCTAATGGCGGGCGGGGCGAGCGATTAAACAGCGACTGCTACTTGGCAACCCACACCCCCGACTTCACCCTAGTCCTGGAGGATCTTCAGCCGTTGGGTTACCGCATGATGGAGCGCACCATCGGGCTGGACATGTCTCACACCGAATGCGTGCTGCATACACTCGCTCGATTGCACGCCGGAAGTGTAGCACTACTACAAGCTGGCGATTCGCAACTTGGGCGACATATGGAACGCTTCAGCAAGGGTCTCTTCAGCGCTAGCAAAGTGTCCACCAAGTGGATGGCTGATGGGCTGCGGTCGCTGATCAAGACTTGCAAATCGATGACTGATTGCTGTGCGGTGGGCGCTAAACTCGAGGCGATTGGTGTGGATGAAGCTATTGCGCGCACTCTAAAAGCAGCCGAAAGGAGTCATGAGCAGCAGCAGTTGAATGTACTTAATCATGGAGATATGTGGTTGAATAATATGCTCTTCCTGCATGATGGTAACGATGGTAACGATGATGAGAGAGTGGTTGATTTGAAATTGATTGATTTCCAACTGGTTAAGTATACCAGTCCGGCGCTGGATTTGCACTATTTTTATGCGACGAGCATGCAGAATGATGTGCGAGAGCAGTTGGAGCGCCTGTTGGATTATTACTATGCGCATTTGGTGCAGAATTTGATGATGCTCAAGTGTAAATTGCTTGAGATGCCCACGAGGAGAGAAATGCAGAGGGATTTTGAGGAGAGGGCTTTTTATGGCGTGATTGCTTTGGCAACTGTTACGCCATTGGTTAAGGCACCACCGCATAAAGATGCGAATTTTGATCAACTCAGCAAGGACGATGACGATCCGAATGGGTTTCGTGAGTTTATTTATGCGTGCGATGCGTACAAGTGTTCTGTTCGGCAGTTGATGAAGTATTATGATTCTTTGGGTATTTTTGATTGAAATGTAATTGCCTAGTAAATTACTTAATCACTTTGCGCATGCGTTTTGTGTAGCGTTCCCGAAAAAACCGTTTTTGGGGTTCACTGGTGTAATTGGGTGTAATCAGCTGTTCGTGTTCGTGGCGTGGCACGCGGTTTTGTAACAAAATACAGAGATTTACTAATTAAATTTTACGTTATATCCACTAAAATTATTTAACAAGTCTGCGTTAATATGGCTTCAAGCAATGAAGAGAAAATTAAAGCGATCAAAGAGAATCTTCGTCCAATTATAAAAGAAGAAGTTTCTGAGGATATCATTGCGTAAGCCACAATCCTCACAATATTACGCCATAATCATGCATTTGTTTCCATTTCAGATACATTCTTACATTTGCAAACGAAGAAGATTACTATGATTTCATGGAGAACATTGTGGACAAGACACATGCAGAGCATATGAAATTATCTGAGAAACTAAAGAACATATTGTTCAATCCATTGCAAGTCAATCAAAATATTAAGCAAAATGTTGATAATAAGAATATAACAGATTCCAAAAACCACAGTCAGGTTCAAACCAGCAAAGGCAAGAAGACCAAGTTTTCCAATTTTTATGCACATGAAAATAAAACAGGTCTCAGAAAAGGTATGCGTTACACAACTGTGACCAAAGCCGATTCAATCAGATTTCATTCTATTAGGTCGACATCCATGTGAATGCCAGGCATCTAAGCATGAATTGGTTAATAATTGCACGAAATGCGGTAGGATTGTGTGCGAACAAGAAGGCTCCGGTCCGTGTTTCTTCTGCGGCCAAATGGTGTGCACCAGAGATGAGATGTACCTCCTGAATGCCAACTCCAAGGATTCCGATCGTTTTTATAATCACCTCATGGAGCAGAAAACCAGCAAGGAGTGGAAACGTGCCGTTGAAAATCGCAATCGTTTACTGCAAGTTGATTCCAGTGGGTAAGAAGAAATAATTCATTGACATTCTTTTGGAATTGAGATACTATTAATGTTATAGCACTGTTCAAAATCAAGTGTTTGATGATCAAAACGACTACTTTGACGTCAATTCCAAGTGGATGAGCGACGCGGAGAAGAACCAGGGCAAGAAGCGTTTTCGCTCCAAGTACGAGTACTTGCACAAATCGAAGCGGGAATTCAAACTGGCGCTTGATTTCGCCAGTCGCACGGCGTCTGTGGAGGATCCGCACGCCGCCAATAAGCAACAACTGCTGAAGGGTGTTAATAAACTGCTGGATAACGCCGATAAGCGGTTCCCGAGGAATTTGTTCGAGGGCGAGAAGAGCCAGTTGATGACGCAAATCGTGCAGCTTATGGAACAGAGTAGTTTGTCGCATAAGGCTGCAGAAACCACTTCGGTAAAAGGAAATCAGTCACTTGGCAACAAGTTCATTGCTGCGAATGATGATCTGCTGGAGTCGATTGATCAGGGCATGTGTTTGAGTATGCACCAGCCATGGGCGAGTCTTTTAGTTGCTGGTATTAAAGTGTAAGATCTTGAAGAACATTTGCTGTATTTGGTGTATAATCTGTTAAATTATAGGCATGAAGGTCGCATTTGGAAGACTGAGCATAGGGGTAGATTATGGATTGCTGCAGCAGCAAAAGAACCGGAAGACGAGGAAATCTTAGGTTGCGAAGAAATGTATCGTCAACTATACAACGGTAAATGTTTGTCAATGGGCCTATTTAACAATTATTTGATACCTACTCTGATTACTAGATGATAGCATTGAGTTCCCAAAGAAATACCCAACCAAATGTTTGCTGGGTTGTGTGTTTGTCGAGGATTGCCTCGATCAAACCGCGTATCGACAGAAATACGCCGAAGGCGGCGAAAGTTCCAGTCCTTATGTTATGATTTGCTCTAATCCAGTGATTCTACCCATTTTCTATCCGATACAAGGACAACATAAAATCTGTAAGTAAACACATTCAAAAGTAGGAGGCAATGGTTAACGGTTTGCATCATTTGCGCAGTTCCCCTCTCGAAGGAATTGCATCGTACTGCAAAAACTGCGCTGATGTCCGCGAAATGGATCTAATCCCAGCCGAAAAACAGTAAAATAAATCTTTATTACAAATTAACTTGCATCAAATTTTATACAGACAAGTATATTTTCTTCATTTGCGCCGAAGCCGAAATGATAAATAAATAAATAGTAAGTATGTTCTTGCTGCTCCAGCGTACACCTAGGTAATTATCAGTACATTACTGTAATTAGTATTACAATTGCATATTTACAGACGAGTTAATTGTATTTTCAAGTAGGTACTAAGCCACTGCTCTTTCTATTGCTTGTCTTTGAGATTCGGGAAGAACGCCTCAATGGGCAGAATGGGATCGTCCGTCGCCAACGTGAAATAACTAGGCACTTTGCGGCTGTTGGGCTGCACGTTTTTAAACAGCCCCGGCTTGTTGTACTCGTTCTTCGCCGACGACGTCAGCTCGGAGACGATCTGCGACTGCATGTAGTCGTCGTGCTTCGTCTCCTGCACGTCGGCGAGCTGCGTGGTGACGTCGTCGTCTACATCATCAACGCGCTTCGCATCAAACTCGGAGCTCTCCTCCACGCTGTACGGTATCGTCGTCTCGACGATTTCGGTCTGATCCGTTTCGTTCGCGTCGTCGGCGATGTTATCCAGCGTGGTAACCGCCGCCTCGGGTTTCGTTGTGGTCGCGTTGGCGCGCTGCCGATTCAGAATGCGCGTCTTGAGCGAGATCGGCGTCGGGCGGCGCAGATTGCCGAAGATGTTCGACTTGATGGCGACGCGCTGCGTGGTGGTTGTGGTGGACGCATCCGTCGTCGACTTGTAGCGGCCAAACGGCCGGATGCGCGTATTCACCGTGCTGAAGCGCAGCTTTTCGGTGGCGTTCTCTAGGTTGGGATGGCGCGGTTCCTTCGGTTGGAACTTGCTCTTGGGCGCGGCGGCATCAAAATCATCGTCTTGGGGCGGTGCGGGTGTTGTTGTTGGCGTGGGTGTTATCGGCCGGCGCGATCGGTTCGGGAAGCGGATGCGCATGGAGTCGTTTTGGGTTTTCGCAGAAGGTGGTGGTGGTGTTTCCGTGGTGGTCGTGGAGGTTGTTAGACGTTGGCGGTATTCTTTGACGCTGAACCGCGGCCGGTTGTTGGCGTCGAATTTCACGGGACGACCGCGGACGCGTTTCGGGGGTTCGGTGGTTGTAGATGTTGTTGTTGTGGGTGCTGCGGTGATGGTTGTTGTATACACCACCTCCGTGGTGGTGATCTCTTCTCGCTGGGGCTTGGTGGAAAAGTAGGTGTGTCTGGTGGTGAAATCCAGCTCGTTTTCGGGCGTGTTGATGGTAATCTCCGGATGAATACCTTCCGGGTCTTTCTTTGCCTCGTTGTATTTCGCTCTGAAATCCTCGAGGATCTTTTCCTCCTCCTTCTCATCACTTACTTCCTCAACGCTGGCGGGGTCTTCTTCTTCGTCTCCTCCTCTCACCGGCGGGTTTGTGTAGTATTTGCTCGGTCTGTGCGTCTGTTCTTCAACTTTCTCTGTTATAGGCGCTTCGCCTCGGAAGGGCGCCGTGAAATGACTTTCGAAGTTCGCCGGAAACTCCTTCTCGGTGGTCGTCGTGAGCCGCGCAAACTTCTCCTCCAGGCTCTCGTACTCGGCCTTGTGATTCTCGGGCACGACGACAAACGGCGGCGGTTCGGAGGTTGTGGTGGTCGGTCGTGGACGACGCACCTTGCTGCGCGTCGTGGTGGTTTCGTATTCGGGCGGTAGCATCGTCGACGAGGTGGTCGTGGTTGTTGTGGCGATGGTGGAGCGGTAACGCGATGGTCGCCGAATGCGCTGTGTGGTTACCTCAGCACTCGTTTCGGTTTTCTGCGGTTCGTAGCTATCCGTCGCGGTGTCCACCACTTCCACGGCAACCTCTTCCGCTTCGGGGGTGGTTGATGTCGGCCGCCGTCTTCGGTTCGGACGGCGAGGACGTAATGGTCGCGAGGAGCTCTCATCATCTTGCATAACTTGTTTGGTTGTAATTTCATTTTCCTTCTCGTTCTTCTCGTCATCGAGATGGAATCGTGTTGGATAGGAAATTGTTTGGTATTCCGGTGGGCCTACAACAACAACAACAATCAATCAATACCATAGATGTAAGCAGGAAATGGAAGAGAAACATTTACCTAATATGGGGAAATGCGTGGAAACCTCTTTCACATCGAAGAAGTTAATCGGCGACGGGGTACTGAACTCTGAAACTTTCTGCCGGTTGAATTTCACTTGATTGTAAATAGTAGAAATTTCGCTTTCGGTCGGCAGCGTGGGTGGAACATGATCGGGTTTAATGGGCGTTGGCAGAAAAGGTTTACTCTCCTCCGTAATGACCCGCGTGGGAATCGGTCTTGGCTTTACTGGTGCCGTTGCATAATGATACTGAAACACTGGCGTCTCATGGTTCCACTTCCCTTCAGTCACCTCATAAGTGGCAGGTCTTTGTTTCTGATGCGCCACGGTGGGCTTCACCAGCCGGTAATCAAACTCATCCAGCGGACTGTAGTTGGATGGTATCGAATTATGGAAGACTTTGAGCTTCTCCTTGGTCACTTGCACTTCGACATGATTGGGCTGCGGTGTAGTCACATGGAACGGATGGACCTTTTGAATGAGCGCCTCCTGTCGCGGTCCATCCTTGCTGCTTGCCTTCTTCACCTTATTCTCCTTGTGCGTCTCGAATTTATACGGCGGATGGCGGGCGTTGAACTCATCCGGATTTTGGAACGTGTAATGCACTTCATTCGGCGTGGGCGATTTGGGAATCACGTACTGATGGACGGGCGCACGCACAATCTGGTAGAGTTCATCGTCCGAATTCGGGATAGGGAAGTGATTGGCGAATTCAATGTGCGCTGGTGGTGGTGGAGGTGCCGGGCGGTGTGTTTTGATCACTGGTTGTCCAGCGCTGTAGAAGGTGTATGGACCGATGTTGCTCGATGGCGCCGGCACGAAGACCTCGTCGCGGGTGCTGAACGCTGGGATTTGATGGCGCATCGGTTTGTGCCGTGATGGGGGTGGTGGTTTCGCATGGTGGTGCACTTTCATTAAGTGACTGTACTTCATGGGTCGATGGTGAAGAGGATGCGGATGCGGTGCCATTGGTAGCAGGAACACGGGTTTACTGTTGTACGGCGGCATTTTAGCAACTAAAAATGTTTTATTCATCACTTTCATCACTGGAGAAAGATGGTAAATGGTACCTGGATTGAGATTGCTACTAAGCGCCTTCTTGCTTCCGATTCCGTGCGCTATAGTTGTCGTCGTGGTGGTTGTCTCGATCTTTGGAGGTGGCACCGGTTTCTCGGCCTTCACCGGATCTGACTTCTTACTCGCTGGATTTCGGTAATGGGTAATTTCGTCGAAGGGGCTATCGCGTTGCGTGCCAACAATCGGCCTCCATCCGTCATCCGCCATCGACAACGACTCCTTTCCCAAAAAAAAAACCAGAAAACAAAATCAAAGCACGTGCGCATTTGCATGCGGTTGGTCAACTTACGATTTTCGCCGCATGCTTCGCATCGGTGCGCACGTGCGGCGACAGCAATGCGAGCGCTGCAAAGTGATCGATTATTACTTGACTAATTACTTATTCCTGGTGCGCGCATCGCCGCGATTTAACGAGCGTGAAAGTAGAGTATCCGACTATCTATGTATCAATGTAGAAACGCGGTTGTGCGCCGTTCCAATTCAGATTTATTTGGAATATATTTTCCAAAACCATTGCATTTTCCAATACCGAATGAGTTACACCTTGCGGAAACGGCCTGGTGATGAGCGCTTAATTGCGCACCAATTAGTAATGCAAGCGCGGTGCCGTTTTGCGAAAGTGGCGCACGAAGTGCTAACAATATGTTTGTGCGCGTGTGTGTGTTGCATTTTCGTCTGTTTTGCGATGCGTCCGTCCGTCGCGCTGATAATTGACAATTATTTAGTGTTTAGTGACGAAGGAGGTGTTGCTGTAGCGAGTGAGCATAAAATGATTAGAATAGATTAGAAATCTTACTCGCAAGTAGAAACTTCCATCTGACTGCAGTCGTCATCGTGCGCCGCTGGCGTCTGCAAAACGAAAACAATACACAGAGAAAAAGATAGGATTAATGTTGATTTTTGCGGTAGTCTCATATGGCGGTATGACTAATAGATAGCTGCGTGATTATCAATGACACAGTAGATAGTATAGCAAAGCGGTTTAATGCGTGCAAGAACATATGTTTGATGCGTCCTTTTTTCTAATTAATCCAACTGAACAAATCCATCGTGTCCTACAAATTTCATCTTCTACCATACATTGTATTTGCTATGCAAATTGCTTATTGAAAAATTGATGAATATAATTAACACTCTAATATCGAATAGAATTGAGCCATTATGGTTGTGAAAGTATCCAGTAAAGTGTTCTTTCGGACAGTTAAATAATTTCATCGTTTGCGCACGTGTTGCAATTAGAATCAAATTGTATTTCCGGTGCGTTCGTTCGTCCATGCGAGAGCAACAACAACAACAATAAAACGGCGCGCTATAATTTCATTTACCATTGATGCAGTCCACCACTTGGCGGGATCGAATTAGATTCAATCTTAATAAATTCGCTTTCTATGTCACCGATCGTTGAATGCATTGCATTTATCCATCCATCAATAAGATACATTGCAAATTGATTTTATTGCAAATAACGGGAATATCAGAAATTGAAAGTTTTCATACAAAACTATTTAAAAAAATTATTAAGAAAGTTTGCTTTGAATCAATACTGATCGATTTATATTAGGTAATTATTAGAATGATTGAAAACTTAAAAGAAAACCCCATTTCATTTGCGTAATGTAATGACCGGAAACAAAATGGAAAAACATTTCCATAAATTTCATCATCGACTACTGCTGCGCTAGATTAACCGAAAAATTCTTAAGCAACTGCAGTATCATTTGCATGATGTGCAAATAGCGATCGCCCACGCGATTTGCGCGCATAGCATGCATGCAGAAACGACGCGTTTCACGGCTCGCCAATGTGCCAACAGCCATCAACTCGTCGGCAGAAGGCAGAAGGCGTTACAGTGACCAAACATCACGCACCGATTGCCATTCGGGATAGAACTGAAAACATTAGATTCACTATAATAGGCATCGGAATAGGATTGAATCCGACGGTGATCGGTCGGTAGTGTGCTTCTTGCATTATTCATCGCTTCCAATTCGCTATAGAAGTAAGTAGCTTGCAATGCGCAACACAATAAGTTGCTTTGAATGCTTTTCCTCTGCGAATTGCGAATGTTTTGCAATACGCGCAAATGGCTTGAATTTGAATCGGTAAACAATAAATCAGGATTTAATTAGGTGTATGTATACCTGATGCAATAATATGAATGCATTCTCAACTTTGAACTCACTGGCTGGTGAAGATGCAAGATGCAATGCAGCTTGTGAGAAACTCGCTTTTCAGTTGCATAAGATACTTAAGTATTGAGAATCGTACCGCACCGCTTATCTAATGATAGATTTCTTTAATGATAGACTGATCAATTGGTGGTGGCGTTGAGAAATTGATCGTTTCCGTCTTTGTTTTTACATTGCTTCAATAGTTTAATTTATTTTTGCGCTCTAGTTCGTATTATTTATTAAAAATCTGAATGAATTTAATTTAAACTTTCATATCAAATGTGTTGGTGTAATATTTTGATTGATTGTTTTACGTTACTGTTTTAATTACTGGCGTACATGCTGAATGCAAGTGCGAACAAGTTTCAAAAGTCCATAAAAATTACTACGATTATGGCAATATTGCGAGAGACTTCCTCACGTACGAATTAAGTGATTATGAAACGATCGGCATCGGCATGCGAGAAGAAACTTTCTTTTAGATGTTTGGTTTTACAAATTGACCAATGATCTACTTTTAATTACAATCGGTATTTGTAATTGACAGGTTTCGCTCACATCTAACTTACTTCAACATTTACGTAATTGATGATGAATTGGTAATTACAATAATCAAAGAAATACGTTTCCTAGTGAAAGAAGAGGAGACAATTCAGTTGTCTAATTAATTATAGCAAAGTAGAAGATGTAAAACACATGCGTGTTTAAAAACGAAACGCGAATTATCCTTTCAACAACAACCACAACAATGGTTCTATAATATCTTTACAATTCATACAATTGTAACAATTAAGCTGCAAAATGAAAGTAATAATAAGGATCGTATTAAATCTGTCACAAATATGCATGCGTATACGAGAATATAATAATAAGGTCCTCGAATAATACTATAATAAAATAATTGATCGGTATTAGTTGAGAGTGGTTGAGAGCTAGAGTTGTGTTTGGCTTTTACTTTCAAATTGCGATAAATTGTTGCAAACAATTAAATTTGCACCATTTAAATTTTATTTATTTATCAACCGCTGGAGCTGCGCAGAGAGCAGAGCAGTTAAAAGAGTTTCATTTAAATATGAAAGCGATAGCCGGTAATTGTGATGCTAATTAAACGCTAAACAAGCCGTTCACAATTAACAAGTAAAAGTGCCGCGCTTATCCCTCCCTTATCAAACGTGAAATTTTAAGTTATGCACAGTAATGCACATATATTTTCGTGCTGTTTTATTCTTTAGTTTCACCCAATTTCAACGCTATTTCTTTTGCTAATTACCTAATTAGTATTACCGGATGGATTGCCGGCCAACTAGAGGTCAATTTTATTCTGAATTCTTGCGATTTATTCAATACGTGTTGAAGATAAAGAAACAATAGTGTTTCATGATCCATTTCTTAATTAAAACTTTCGTTAATAACATGTAGGTAGGTATCTTGAGCAAGTATTGAATTACTTACAAATATTACCTCATACGCACCGTGGTGTTTACAATGGATCCGAAAGTTTGCTCGAAAAAAATGGAGTAAAATGCAAATTGTCATTGCACATCTATCGTTCATTATGCTGGTTAATAATAGAGAATAATCACCATATTTTCACTGGTAAATTACAAAACGCCGCACACAATATATGGTATGATTTTTCGCCGCAAACATTTCGTAATCGTTCCGAAAACAATTGCATCTCTTCTTTTGCTTGCCGCGCAAAAGAATTTTCATGCTTTCTTATTCCGCTCAAAGCGGATTTTACAAATTATGTGCGGCAAATAAATTTATGGAAATCGTCGTCGCCGTTGCCGCCTTGCTACGATTCTAGAAAGTAAACTGTAGCAAAGTGTGTGAAACGATCCGGGTGTAACTTATTTTGCTAGTAGTAGAAAAGTTGCTAAACATATTCCAGACTCACAGGATACGATTGGTTATAATTTATTGACATTGATGACAATACTTTTAGCTTGCGCACTTCCTGTTTTGCTTTTTATAAGCAGCAAAAACTTGTAGTTAAATTGTCGGATGTAATCAACTAAATCAAATGTAATAGAAAGAAGTCGGTTGCAATTTTATTGTTTATCGGACGGTCACGGAAGCGTCTCAGTAACACACTTTATTCTGTAAATTGTGTGAATTTGTTGTTATTTCGGGCATCAATTTCATGCGACGAAAACTAAATTCAGGCGGTATTAAGGTCGCATTTATCATAACTATCGCAATCATATCGTATACATCTTTTGAAGATTATTATTTGCCGAAACGGAGTTTGATTGCGATCGAGTGCATTATGCGCTGCACCCTGCTTGTCTAATTGCACTGACAAAACGTATTTGTTTAAAGAAAGTCGTAGTAATGTAGATGCATTCATATTAATCTCTGGCATTGTTTAGAATATTGCAACATTCTTCATGCGCGCGTAATTTTCCTCGTTTTTTACGAAGCGTCCACACAATAAACACTTAAAGAATTACGTAGCTATGTAATTTTTACGAACAACATTAATCAATTTAATAGATATCAATTTCTTAACGAAGTCAGCGAACAATAAAATTACACAAACGGGCATTTACGAAT
>JARJDR010010200.1:0-14006 GCA_030264135.1 Myllaena sp. GC000078 | reverse complement strand
TTTTGATTTATTTCAATTATAGTGTGTTAACCAAAAACTAGGTTTGGATTTGGATCACAAGTTATCAATCTTTTTATTAATTCAATTTTTGCAATAACAAATTAAATTGTTTATACAATTAACAATAATAAATAATAAAAGGAGAAAAGTTATTTATGAATTTATGAATTTATTGTACAGTCCTCATTCTTTACATTAATTATGAACAGATTTATAAAATTACAATGAATTTAGGCCCCTAGACAACGCGCCGCACCTCAAAGAAGCGCTTGAGATAATAAACCTGTCCGAAAGTCATCGTGACAAGAATAAGCGCTTCGAAGAAGCTCCACAGAACAACGCGACTGTTGGTGCTCTCGTTAATCGAGCGATGGATGCGATCGCGCACCTGCATATACTCCTGCTCGTGCTTGACGGAGGCGAGCGCACCGCTCAACTCTCGGATCATATCCTCCAGCTTAGTGGCGCCTTCTCCACCGGCGCCGGCGCCTCCCTCACCAACCTGCGCGTCCGCCTTGGGCGGCTCGCCGATGGCCATGTTGAACATCACCACCTTGGGCGTCATCGTCGACATGCGATTCGAAAAGCAGTACGTGTAGACGCCGGGAACGTGCGCGGCGAACGTGTACTTCCCGGACGATTCGCGCTCCCCGTTGTAGATGACTTTCCCATCGGGCCCGACGATCTTCACATCGATATCCAGGAAGCCGCCTTCGGAGATCTCAAAAGTCAGACCTGCGGAGGATAAAAAAACGAGTGTAATAATACGGGAAGGCTAGAGGTGGAGGTGGAGAAATTACCCATCTTGGTGCCGCTCTCCACCTTGTCGAAGAAGCACTCCTCGGCGTGCGCGTCGACGGTGATGAAGTAGGCGTTCCCCAGGTGGGCGCACACGCTGGCGATGAGCAGCACGTACGTGAGGTATGACTGCATCGTGGAGGTGAAGTGTTGGAATCAGTTGGATTCGCACAACATCGCCACGTACTTAACCTCAAAACAAAAAATATATAGGGTGTTTCTTACTGTATGCAACCACTGAAACGAAAAGGTGTTCCTAGGGTACCCCAGGGTACCTCAGGATATCTATGGCCCAAGAGCTTAGTAAACTGATTCCTAAGGATTTCTGGAGGAGGTAGTCAATAAAACAAAGCTACCAAAAATAATTTTAATACCATTCATGTTGTTTCGGAACTGAGCATACCAGCAATGCACGCCGTCGTCAGACAGACCATTGTACCGGAAACAAACGCTCGAATCACATGCTGAGTCACCACGTTGGTCTTATCCGGTACCATCGCTCCGAGCGCCGAAATCATAATCCCCAGCGAGCCCGGATTGGCAAAGCCGCAAATTGCAAACGTTGCAATCAAGCGGGTCCTTTCCTGAAGACCATATCAGAACTGAACTACTGTTAACAGACTAGGATGGGAGTACTCACAGACAACTCAAGACGAACTTTTTGATACTCCCCAAACGCGACAAACTCATTAACCATTGTCTTCAAGCCAATCAACTTCCCCACCGACTGGCATTCATCCCAGGGCACACCCAGCAGGAAGCTGATGGGCATAAACACGTACCCCATAATCAACTCAACACTCCATCCTTCAGACCCAACCAACACGCCCATCCAACCAAGAACCCCGTTAATGAAGTAGACTGAAGCGATGAAGGCGATGAGATTAGCGCTGATTCCAAGCACGATTTGGGTCGCTTGAAACGCACCCTGGCTGGCCGCATCCAACGCAGACGAGTACTCCCTAAGGACCAAGAAGATCAAATTCAAGACCTTTACCACAATCTTACAATTGGAGGGATAGTTACGATTTGGACATGGCAACCGTTTCTTCATTCGCTTGAGTTTCTTCAATCTCCGGAAACATGAGCTTGCTGTAGACGAGCCCTGCAGGTGCCGCCATCACGCTGGCGGTGATCAAATGCGCTGGGTTGGCCCCAAAGGAGATATAAGCTGCTAGCACCGAACCGGAAACGGAGGCGAAGCCTCCCGTCATGATCGCATGCAGTTCGGAAGCGGTGAGGTCCTTCAGATAGGGTTTGAGGAGTAATGGTGCTTCACTTTGACCAAGAAAGATATTTGCGGCACTGTTGACACTCTCGCAGATTGACGTGCCCATTATGGACTTCAGGAGCATGCCCAAATTAAGGATGACCTTCTGCATGATTCCGTAGTGGTAGAGTAGGTTGATGACAAACCCCAGGAAGTACACTGTTGAGATGGCCTGAAAAAAAAACCATAGTATCAACTAGAAAAGAGATGGTCTTCAGGAAGGGTCTTACAGAAAACGCAAAGACAGCCCATTGGCGAACCAGTTGATCACCATAGACAAACGCAGCACCCTCTTGGGCATAGCCCAGAAAGGTTGTGACTTTATCACCGGCGCACTCAAAGATGCTTCGACCCGTTTCCCAGCGAAGGGTAAACAACCCAAAGACGAACTGCAGGAAGAGTCCGCAAGCAATGGTCCGCCAATTGATCTACAACATGTCTATGAGCTAAAAAAGCTAAACAGAACCCTAAAACTGACATTTTTACGATGACGACTAAACAGGAAACCAAACGCTAGAAAGAAAACGAGTCCACAGGCAGAGATCAACCGTGATGGTTCCTCCCAGGTGTCATAGACTAAAAATCCAACCACAGCCAGCAACACCACAATGGCTAGACCCCAACGATACAACCGTTTTTCCAACAACTTGCTAGCCTTGTTATACAACGGTCCTGTAATGGTCTTATTGAAAGGTTCTTTCAGGAACGGACACCAGATAACGGCGTGGAAGTAGCCCAAGACCACGCATGCGTAGAGGAGACACAAGAAGCCAAAACCATCGCACCAGGTGTAGTTAAAGTCACCTAAAAGTTCAAAATTGGGATCTCTAACTTTCTTGATCTCCGATCTATGATCTATGAACCTCCACGATCCAAATAGTGGATTAACGCCCAGATAAAGTAACCAGTGATGGCGTAGAAGATGGCGCCTGGGTAGGAGAACAGGAAGAAATCCTGTAGGGATTTTTTCGTAAAACGCACTGGCGCCTGAAATTAAGACTAGTCTGAATTTCTTCCTGTTGTCAGAGTGGGAACTAGAGAATATAGGAAACTTACATCAGTGGTGATGGTGATTTCATTCTGCCCGGTGGTCATTTTGACTCAAGTCACTTAAGTTACTGTTTAGATCATAATAGTTTCAGTTGCAGTTCAGTTGTGCGCATGTGACTGAATTTGGCAATGATGTGCAAATCCGCGTAATATCGATCATTTCCTTATCGATTTGATTATCGATCTATCACTGATTTCACTGATTACAACTTATTGCGAGTGTCCTTGTTACTTGTCTGGACTGATTGTGAGTACAAATTCAAACAAATGCGCGAATGTTTGAAATACCTGCGTGAATAATGCACAATAATTTCGATTGTTTTAATTTGCCGCCAGAAACATGCACAATGCACAACATTAAGTTCGGAAACATGCAATTAATTCGGAGACATGCGCCTACGAAGTTGATTTAACCAAACAGGTGAAACACTTGCTATTTAACTGATTGCGAGAAACTATAAATCTTATCGCACCGTTTTATACAATCGTTCAATCGTAATTATAATCACACTCACAAAAAATTAATCCGATTATTACTCATTTAGTTTGTTTGCATTTATATCAGTTTGCGAGGAAAATCGTCAAATGAATAACTCAGTATTGTCAGCTCGGTGAGTTGTTAGTCGTTGCCTTGACACGAAATCACTCACCATACAGCTTCATCTCTCGGTTATTATATTTCGATTAGAAATCATCTTTGCCGAAACGGAAGAGTTTGTGCCGAAACAAGATTGATCACATGTCATGCCTTTTAATTCACATCCGCACTGAATGAGTTAGCACGAGTGCGAATGTGAATCGCGAGGCATGTGTTTTGCTTGCGGATTTTTATGAGTGTGTAATAGACGTAACATTAAATACGACACGCGAATGAATCAATTTCTATGTTGTTTACAGCGCAAAACAATAATAGATTACATAAATTACACAACAGGTAGAATTTCCTAGAAAAAAAAAACCATAAAAACACTGCCGCCGCCCAAAAAATCACAATGACAATAGTTCATCAGTAGCATCAGATAGATATTAAAAATTAATAAATAACAGCGTTGAAACTACTTTTCTAGCTCTCACCGTTCCGAAGATACAAAAGAATGAAAGTTTAGTTAAGTGCTCATGCGCACTCGCGGGCTTTAATGCAGCTTAAACCCTTGGATGCTATGCAACCACCATAACAAGCGACATACTAAACTGTTCATAACTTTCAAACGACTGGCCGAAATTTAACCGCGTTTTCACCTAAATTCCCTCGAAAAAAAACTCTCAACAATTTAACTATGTTACTAGATTTGTTTAGTTGGACGCAAATATTGTTAACGTGCAAGTTTTTCAAGTGCGTTGATCTCTCTGTTTCCGTCATTGTCAGCAGAATCTGATCTCGGTGCAATGATCTATATCGATCTATAGATGACAGCGATATGTGCGAGCATTTAGAATTGTAATTGTAAGTAATGGTTGTGGATCGAATCCGATTTCAGCCAGTGCGGCAAAAAATCGCACCATCCGCACGTAATCCGATCCGAATTGAACCCATCGCATGACCCGTCCGTCCGTCCGTTTGTCGCCATCGGAAATGCTGCGGTCATTACTTTACCCGAATTCCTCAACCCTCTTCAGCCATTCAGCGAAAATTCCGGCTTTGGGCTCAACATTTATGTGTTTGTAGTTTATTGGGTCGTATACTTGATAACTTGACGTAATGCCAAAAAATGTGCGCGGCTATTCTCGAAACGAACGCGAGACATGCAACACGGGAGGAGTACGATATAAATAACAATTGCTTATTGTCGGCGCGTGCAAACCCGAACAATTTATGTCCTTATTTATTGTATTGTTGATTGAATTAATTATCTCGATCGATGAGTCTGCACACAAAAATTCCATTCAATGATTCATATACCTACGTGAAAGGAAAGGTAAATAACTGCGCAGAGAATTTGGCAAAACGAATTTGTGCAAAAATAAGCGAAATACTCATATCGCATTGCACATCGCATTGGGTTTTCGTAGGTATTATTATAAACATTGACGTCGATCGGTAGGCGGCGTGGCCCACCTCCTTCCCTCTTGCTGCCGCCGCCTCCACGGCGCGGCGCGGCACGGCGGTAAGTGTTTAAATCGCTCGTCGCGAGGCGCACGTCATTCATTTCGTGCCAAGAAACCGCCACCAAAACAACTCGACTTCTTCAACACAGTGTGCTTCCCTTCGGAAAGTGATCAAAACTATGTTAACAGTTCGTAAATAACTCATTTTTCAACCTGCAATCGAATTTAAGAAAAAAGGAAAAAGGAAAAAAAAGAAGAAACTTTAAAAGTGAAAAATGAAGACGTTGGTGAGTTGTTTGATTTTCCTCACGGCGGTGTCGTCGCTGGCGACACTTCCGTTGAGCGGTGAAGTGACAGGGGAGGAAAGTTTGGTACCGGAAGTACCGGAATTGGAAAGGTTTTACGATGAGAAACTTGAGCGACACGTGCAACGCATTGCCGAGCAGATTGTCAGCTTTAACGTGCACCACGGTCATCCTCAACATCAACATCAACATCAACATCAAAATCAAGCACCGGAAGTTAAGGGAGGACACAGTGAGCATCATCACCATCACCACCATCATCATCAAGAGGAACCCGAGGCAATCGATGCAAAAAAGAAAACGTTTGAGGAAGATGATGAAGGCATGATGTCTGACCAACCAGCGGCGACCACCGGAAGTGAGCCTACCTCTGAGCAGAAACTCAAGAGGGAATTGTAAGTCGCTGGAAAACTGTCTATCTTTTCTCTTCTAAACTTTTCTGTTTCTGTTTTTCTCCCAAAGGGATTTTCAAAGTGCCGAGGACAGGTAACTTTTTCTTTTCTCTTCAAGTTAACAAATCCTTTCTAAACTTTAAGAAACAAAGAAAAACCAAAAAAAAAAAATAGAAAGAAACCAAGAAAATAAGGCCAAGGTTTAAACAAATTGTTTGTTAAATATGCAGTTTATAAATTATGCACTCTGCGAAGAAACAGCGCAGAGGTTGGCCTCTTAGACTTAGCCGTCGAAATGTTAATTGTATGCCGAAACTAATTGTGAGAAGAGAATATCTGCATAACTGATGATTCGCGGTAGGCTCGCTTCGTTCGCGTCGCGTCGTCTGGCTGCGCGTCTGCGCGAACGCCTATTACTTATAAATTACGATCGTAATGAATGACTGCCGCCGCCGTCTGCGCAGCGGCACGCGCGTTTTCTCTAGTCGCGACTCTCGCGAGCGCGCGCGTGGAGAGGCGCGGCCCTCGTCGGCGACTTTTTCAAACTAGACGACGATGTCGTCCGGTCTCTTCTCGTCTAGACAGTGTATTGACCTAGCCTAGCTCTCCTCAGCCAACCGCCCGACACTTCATCGCGCATGCGTATGCGGCTGAGACAGTCGCAGGCCGCACCTTTTACTCAACTCATCCTATCCGCTTGCAGTCCAGAGTTCTTGCTTTACGGCGCAAATAGAAATAGGTAAATTGCCAAGACAACAACAACAACAAAATGGAACGCATTGCGCAAGTCCGGAAGTGTCGCGCGACGGCGCGTGTATGTCAAGGCCGATTACGTAAGAATTTCGGCGACGCGCCACGCGCCAGACGAACTTAATAGGGAGGCTACTTAAGTGGTAATATCGTCGCATGCATTGTCTGAGCGGGACATTTAATATCGATCGACATCAATTGCTATCAATTGATCTTCTTATATCTTATCCATTATTCTGTTTGTTCTTTTTCTTTTCAAACTTATGCAACTTTTTAAGTAACACACTCCTGAAGTTAAGTAACTTAAAGTTTAAGTAACACAATTAGAGAAGCGGAAGTTGTTTTGGCGTCCATTGATCGATAACTGCAAACTATATCTATTCTAGACAATCGCATCTCTTGGCTTATAGGGATAAACAAAAGATGACAAACGCCATCAAAGACAAGGTGATCACCCTACTCCGAAAATCCAACGCGAGTCATAATCACTTCGGCGCCGATATTAGTTTCTACGCGAATTGCGATCCAGCCGGCACTTCCGAAGAAGCTGCGGTTGGTGCTGAAGACATGCTCAAGCTCTACTTTACACTCAGCCACCAATTGGAAGAATCGACCGTAACAGCGGCAACACTGCGGCTCTACCGGAAGCTCGCCACCAACCATTCGGCCAGCAGCGACCAATCCACCGATGTTTTGCCATGCGGTTATGCCTACCAACAACCGGGTGAAAAGTACCGCATTACTGCTTATTACTACTCGAAAACCGGAAACAAGCGACATAAATGTAAGAATCTGTGATTTAAACTTATGTGACTTAAGCTAATTAGTTGCGGAGGGGTTTTACAGTAAAGCGGAAGATCTTGGATGCTACAATGATGTCCGATAAGGCGGCTTATGTCACACTGGACGTACTGCAGGGTATTCGCGACCACGCCAAGGGTAAACTCTTCTCGGCCAGTGTGCAGATTGAGGATCAATATGGTGGCGCCATCAAAGCCAGCGATTTCTTCAAAGGACCTTCGTGCACGGTTAATATGCGTGAGTGTGTGCCGTGTCTACTAACTACTAACCTAAAAATAATTGCATGCCGGTTTTCTTAACTACTTCCGCTTTACTTGTTCACAACCTTGCCATTTTTGCCAACGTTGCCACCGTTGCCAAGTTTACTTGTTAACAACGTTGCCTTTATTACCATTGTTGCCAATGTTGCAATTATTGCCTTATTTTGCCATTGTTGCCAAGTTTACTTGTTAACAGCGTTGCCTTTATTACCATAGTTGCCATTGTTGCCATAGTTTTGCCATTGTTGCCAAGTTTACCATTTGGGTGTGTTTCTTTGCAGAGATTGAGCAATCAGTACCAGCAGCAGACGAGGAAACTAGCACTGTTGCTCGAAGAACTGCGCACGCAGCCGACGCTCTCTGTAAATCGGTGCGGCCCGTTGTAGAAGTGCGCACGACCGACGCGCTCGTCCGCCATAACCACCATCACCATCCGCATCCGCATCACCTACCGCTGCTCCAATCGGAGCTGCAGCAGCTGCCAGAGCGACCCAAAGCCATCATCGTCGCCCGATCGGAGGGCGGTGTCTACAAGGGCAACATCATGATGCTGCAGCATATGATCGACCAGCTCAACAGCCAGTACGCGAAGGTCGAGTACAACAATGTCCAACCGGATACGTAAGACCTGCTTGTGGCTCCCTCACGGCAAACGAGCGCACTTGATGTATCATCGATGTGTGCAAAAGACCTTCTTCTGGATGGATCCATTGTGTAATGTGTGTATGCGTGTGTGTGTGTTTGTGCGCAAACTGATGTGAATTATTAGCCGATATTATTTATAATGTTTTCGACGTGGTGCGGAGTATCCTAGTTGTGTAGTGGTAGTGAAATGTCTTGTAAATACTGTACATATATGAATTCTTTTCGAATATATTTTTAGAAAAAGTCCCTAAATCCAAATTTGAGCCCACTGCTCAAATTTCAATTTATGTATGTGTTTTCGCCTTATAGTAAATTGATTTATGATTAATTACTCATCCCATTTCTTGAACTCCATGCCATCGGGCGGCTTCACATCCACCTTCTTCGCGGCGATCTCCTTCCAGTTGGTGCTCAGTACCGTGCCACCCGATTCCATCTAAAACCCAATCGTTTAAGGTTTAACTCTTGCATCTTGAACGGCCACTTACAAAACTCTTATTCATCGCCTTCTTCACATCGTCACTGCCCTCGCCGTAGATCTTCTGGAAGAGTTGATTCAACCCATCCTCGCCATCCGCCTTCTCCTTCGCCTCCGCCGCAGTGATCTCCTTCTCGATCGCCGACCAGTCGGTGCCCTTGGAGGTGGGGTAGGCAGGCGGACGGTCACCCACTTCGTCGACAACCACCGGCGCCTCCTCTTCGGCGGTCGCCTCCAGCCGCTCCCAGCGCAGTCCGTCGACCTTCTTCAGCTTGATCTCGATCTTCGTCGGCGTTACTTTATAACTGCTGCAGGTGGCGTTCACGGGGTGCAGCAGCCGGAAGCCGAGGTGGTGATCGGTTGCTTCCGAGTGGAGGTGCACGTCGAGGCGGCGTTCGGTAATATCCACGCGGACATCATCGCCGCGAAGGTTCTTCACCAGCACGGTGACCACCACCGCCGCCTCCGTCTGGTACCAGTCGGTGCGCACCGATATGCCGGCGGCGACGGCGACGGCGTCGGCGGCCTCCACGAAGATGGTGCACCAGGTGCAAAAGTAAGGTTAAATATGTAAATCTTGCAAGTAAACTCACCATTTTTCACGTTCAAGTTGAAGGGATTAAAACGGTAGAAAGTCTTTGTGTTGTGGTACGAGGGGTGGTAATGCGAAGACAGATAATGAAGTGCGACACACGCCACCCACTTCACAATTATTGCGGGGGTGGCTGAAAGATAGGTTAGGTTAGTTTGGCTTTTAGGTTAGTGTCATTTGTTTGCCAAGGAAACGTAAAAATATTACTATTGTGATCAATTGTGATTGTGCCGTGCACTAGCTGTTTCCTTGGGTTTCTTGGTGTTCCCTCGGTTCCTTGCTGTTTCTTGGTCGCTACTAAATCAGGTAGGATAACACTTTATAAGCATTAATTAGTTGTAGTTTGTAATTAAGATTTTTGCCGAATTTGAGGTTAATTTACGCGGTTTCTCTTTGCAGCCTTTGCAGAATGAACTACGAGAATCTCACCGACGGCGACCTCCGCCGCCGGCTCAGCCAGCACGGCCTGCCCATCATGCCCATCACCGGCTCCACGCGCAAACTCATGCTGAAGAAGCTGCGCGTGTTTGAGGAGAATCTCAATAAATCCAGGTCGAACGAAAGAAGGTAAAACCTCCCCAACTGTACCTCCCTTGCAGCTACCACAATTTCATGATTTAGAACACTCGCAAGATACTCCAGCGACGAAGAAGAACCCGTGGAAGCACCCCAACCGAAACGACAAACCCGACAGACAAATGGACACCACACCAATCGAGAAGAAGACCTAATGAAGAAACCACGTCCGAAGCGGTCGGGGTCGGGGTCGGCTCTACCCAAGAAAATGCACGTGGAGATCAACGACTATTCGGATACAGAACCACCCGATGATGAGACAACCAATTCTCTAGGTAAAAATCGCCACCAAAACAGGAATTATAATCATTATTGCTCTTTGTAGAAGTGTCCTTTAAGAACGAAGAAGAGGAAGAGGAACAGGAGGAAGAAGAGGAGCAGGATGAGGAAAGTCCTCCGAAACAGTTCACCACCCAACCGCGAACTCGATCTACTAGCGTGAAAAAGCCTGAACCCACCAAATACTCCGCCTTTCAATCAACCCTCACCAACACCTCCACCCCGAATGGTGGGGTTTACATGCGGAGTACTACCCGCCGGCCGGAAAGCGTCCTCACCGACGAGGAGCTCAAGGCGGCCACACCCTACCTGAGTAACTTCAGCAAGCGGTTGTCGATGGTCACCGCCAACAATTCTTCGCCACGTAGCCTCGAGGTGAACACAGCTCGCCGGCGTAACACCGCGGGAGACTTCTTCGCAAGAACAAAGGCACATTTCACGCGTTATCTCCGCTGTAATATGCGTCGTAATCTCACCGTCTACGTGCCGACTTCCGCTTCAAACGTCGCTGGAGCTCCACAGCATGCGGGTAACTTCATCTCCTGGGCGCTGCTCACCTCCGTCGGCGTCTTCTTCGTCGTGCTGGTCGCCTTGTACTACGGTATGCATCGCGGAGCGAATAATAGCGATATTATTGGGTTGCGCGTTCCCTATTGCTCGAAAACTAAGCATGGGGATGATAACTGTTTGACCATGGAGCGCGCTGATGATGCTATCGAACTCTATCGCATCTTCAAACCGAAACTGATCGATTTAGCTATTGATTATCAATGCGGGGACAGTGGCACTGCGAAGAAATTTTATATGACTGATGAGGATGTGGTGAAGTTCATCAAGGAGAACTATCAGATTGCAAATGAAGACGAAATCATCCATGATGTTGATGGTTTCGTGCTCATTGCTTTAGCGAACCGCTTTTCGGGGATTTCGGTCTTGAAAGTCGATCCGCAAGCTGCTTACACCATCATTGATGATAGTAAGCAGCTGGCGGAGAGCGATACCGATGCCGAGCGAGCTTTTGCCGTGCTCTCCCCAACTCTCCCATGGCGGTGCTCCATGTGGCAAAAGGTCAATGCGCTGATGCGCGGCGTCTTTATAATCCTCTCCATCGCCAGCGCCCTCTACTTCATCAAATACACCTTCCGTTATTGGCAACACCGTCAAGCGACCAAACACCAGGAAGTCGTCGCCCTCGTCGAGAAGATCGTTGAAATCATGCAAACCCAATCCGGAGACGACCAATTCCTTGTCATCAACCACGTGCGTGATATGATTATTCCGTTGGACAGCCGGAAGTCAATGGAGATGCCATGGCGCAAGGCGTTGGCGTTCATCAACGAAAACGAGTCGCGACTGCGCACCGAGATACAAACCGTGAGGGGGGAAGAGTTCGAGGTGTGGCGATGGATCGCCGGCGAGAATCTCTCGTCCGTGAGTGCTTCAGCCGAGACGGCAGCAGCAGCAGCAGCAGTTTGGCAAGGGCAAGCATTCCAGGTGCAGGCGGGCGGTGTCAACTCGCCGCCATGTTCCCCAACGCCATGTTTGAAGGTGCGTGGGATGATTGATGATGGCGATCGCAATTGCAATCCAGCGGCGATTCGCGATGCGGTGTTGGCAAAGTGCAATGCGCCGGTGTGCCGTCTGCTGCATGTCGCCGTCGACACCAATTCCAAGTGTGTTTATCTAAAATGCGCTGATACGAATGACGCGGCAATGGCGTACCGGAACCTGCATGGGCAGTGGTTCGCCGGGCATTTGGTGACGGTGAAGTATTTGAGGTTGGAGAGGTATATGCAGAGGTATCCGGAGAGTCCCCCGAGCGGGCCGCCATTTCTCAAGCCTTCCGGAAACTAAACTAACCTAATACGTACATTAACATAATTAACTTACAATTAGCGAAAACAGAAAGTATTTTGGCCAACTTTTAAACTTGTGCATTAAATATTCGAATAAAATCAATGTTCTATAATGGTTGGGAATCACAGGTTAATTAGGTAAACCTTCTTGGAAAGTAAGCGTTTTGTTGCTCTCCAGCTCGCGTTGCATCTCGAGTGTTAACTGTTTGTACTTTTCGGCGAGTTCCAGGTTCTTTTCCACACCCTCCCCCTTGGCGTACATTTGGCTGAGATTGGCGCAGCTGTAGATGTTCCCCAGGTGACAGCCATCCCTTGCGTATGTGTACGCTAGACGCATATCCGGTTTGGCGAGGTATTCCTGCTGGCGTGCTTTCTCCGGTCGCCGAACGCCGGCGATGTACAGACCGGAAAGGTAGTAACAGGCGTTGCCGTTTTTCGCCTCGCATGCTTTCCGAAGAAGGTCCATACCCTAAATCACATGACCGGAAGTTGATGGTTGCTGCCACTCTTCCCCCTGCAGAGTGGTGGGGGGGTGGTAAGTTTGGTTACCTTAGGAACGTCCATTTTGATCCCTTTACTCTCGTTATCGGTGATAAGCATAAGACCCTCATTGAAACAGGCGTCCGTGTCACCTGCAGCACAAGCCGCCGACATGTAACGCATCCCTGCGGGGAAGTCCTCACGCACACCGCCCTTCCCAATCAGACAGTAACTGGCGTACTTGTAGCAGGATTTGGCGTACGCGTGGTCATCGCAGTTTGTTTTGTACAGCTTGCCGGCCTTCTCAAAGTCCTTCTGGATGGCTTCAAGGTAGTCCCCGAGCAGGTGGCATACTACAAACCCCCCCCACTCTTATCAATCACCTCCCCTCTCCTAAGCATGAGGTTGGTGGGACTACTGACCTTCTGGCTTCTTCTCGCTGTAGCACCCGAAACGGTACTCAATCCCCAGGTTCTTGATGAACTCCTTCACCTCGCTCTCGGATTTAAAGTCATACGACATGTCTCTTTGCGAATATATTTCAACAATTTTGCATTTTCCAATGACATAGAAACCAGGATTATGATTACAATTGCACGTGTTTCGGAACGAAAACAAGGGTTAAGGTTAGGTTTAGGTTGGTTTTCGTGGTTGCCTATTGCCTATTTTTCATTTCGAATATCCTCCGCAATCTGATCAATCATGGCTGTCTGAATCGGAAGACGCTCCTTAGCTTCGTCAATCACCTCCTGGAACTTCCGGTCATCCCCCATTAAATGGAAACATTTCGCTTTCAAACTCAGCGAACGCAAACCGTTCTCGTTCAAGCGCAGCGCCCAATGTAGGTCCTCAAGGGCTTTCGCCGGAAACCCAAGCTTAATATGCGTCAACGCGCGGTTATTGTACAATAACGGACTGTCCTTGATGTGCTCAATAGCCTTATTGTAGGAGCACAACGCCTGTTCGTAGTCGCCACGCCGGAAGGCATTATTCCCGCGTACTTTTAAAGTCTCCATCTTTTCCAACCTCACGAGACGATCTTTATGACGGGCTTCAGCGTCTTTTGACACTTGCTCCATCCACGCTTCCTGTGACATGGTGCTTTGTTGGCCATCTTGTTCCGGTTCCGGTTCGGGGGCGTGTAAAGCACGCCGGTTCAGCACAGTGCGATCGCTTTTCACATGCACGACAACCTCCTCTTCGTTGTCTAGAGTGGTTGAGTTGGTTTCCGGCGCGTTGAGGACACGCTCGGCGTCCGCCATACCCATTGCTTGTTCCTGTTGGTCGGTTGACGCTAGGCGTTTGACGATGGTTTGTACTTCAGTGGCGCGGTGCAGGAAGTTGTTGAACTCTTCGTTGACGTCCTCTAGGTGACGTTCGCTTGGTAGTTTAAAATTCATTCTTTGGCTGGAGGTGAGAGGTGGGTTC
>JARJDR010010196.1:0-11459 GCA_030264135.1 Myllaena sp. GC000078 | reverse complement strand
ACACTGCAAACCCATGGCGAAGCTCATAATCGGGACGTAAAAAAGCCAGTAGGTCGAATGCGAACCAATTGGCTCGAAACTGGGCGCTCTTGCCAGCTTCCTTCATAGCGTGATACTGCTGCAGTAGGTAATAGTATCTGAATTTCAGTCTTTCGATTTTGTCGACAATACGGAACTCTTTCACACCCATTATTTCAGCTATTTCGATAAACCTTATGCTTCGCCGTAGCTCAATGTTCCTCATGTTTTCGTATTGTTCATCCCACAAAAGGGGACGCTTCTTGTACAGGTTAATCAGCTGCCTAGTTCTTTTCTCTGACCAAACGTAACGAACTCGTGGTGCCATTTTATGCGCACTATCAGCGTGGACACTTTGAACTCGATTTGAATGCAGGTTAGATAAATTTATTTATGTTTATTGCTATATTGTTTTCAGTTATTCAATTATTTTTCAAATTTCAAAACATCTGCATCCAAGTAACTTGATTAGGCGACGTTGAGCCGATTCTCCTTCGCCCATTTCCGCATCACTCGTGCGATCTGATCGGCTTGACTCGCTGAACTGTTACGGAGTAGTTGTAGAATGTCCGTGAGCAAATCCGGCGAAAACTTTTTCGCAATAACACCCTAAGCATGAATAGATACAATTTAGTCTGCACGTAATAAGTGACTGGTGTAGAATGTATTTCACCTGAAACACACCGCAGATGGCACCGCGTTTGCCCTCCCAGAACTCCGGATTCGGCTCAAGGCGGTCGAGCATGTCGAACGCCTTTGCCGCATGCCAAAACTGGCCCATGCGGTACGCGTCGTTGGCGATCAGCAGCAGCAAATTGAAGCTCTCCGCCGACGTCTCCATCTTCAGGTACAGCTCCCACGCCGCATCGGGATTGCCGTTCATGATATAACAGCGCGACAAGTTCGAAATATAAATGTAGTCAGTTTTAATCTTCGCATCAGCAATCAGCAGGAAGTTCTCCTCGGCCTCTTTGTAGTGCTCGCACGCCGTCTTCGCCTGCGCGTAGTTGAAATTGAACGTTTCGTCCGTGTGCAGGTAGCTCTTGATCGACGTGAGGTAGACGAGCACCTCTTCGAACTGCCCGGCGAGGAAGAACGACGCCGCCATACACTGGCGTCCCGGTATCGTGTCGCACTCGCTCGACGAGCTGCCAACAAGTTGAAAGCACTCCTCCGCCGTTTTCACGTGCTCGCTCTAATCGCCAGACACACCGCGCGGAACATGAGAAAGAAACAAAAATCCAACGCTTTAGGGTACCAACCGAATTCAGCTCCTGCCCGAGGGCGGCGTTTACCACCGCCTTCAGGATGTACTCCTGCGGCACGGCCGGCTGCAGGTCTTTCAGCAAATCATACGCCTCCTTCGTATCATCATGCTTGAGATGGTAGATGACCAAATTTAGGCGCGCCTCGGCAACGATGTCGACGAGATAGGGAAATACCTGCAGTGCGCCCTCGCCGTTTCGGAACACGACCAGATTGTGGCGCACCAGGTCGTGGCCGAAGCCGGCGTTCGCGCTCTGCTCGACCACCGCGCGTATTTCGCTCTCGGCGGCAACGCCATTATACAGCCGAAAGTGGTTGCACGCCTTGAGATTGGTGGCGATCACCGAGTCGGCGTACTGATTGAGATAAACGCCGAGCACCTCCTGCGACACGTCGTAGTAGTCCAGCTTGTAGTAGCAAAGCGCCACGTAGACATTGAGCGCGAGGTGGTCGCGGTGCTGCAGGAGCAGCCGCTTGTAGATGTCGATCGCCTCCTGGTAGTGCGCACGCAGGTAGTGGATGGCGGCGAGGCTCAGCTGGTCCTCGAGCACATCCTGCAGCTGCTGGTGGTGTGCCATCAGAGCCGCTTCGTCGCCGAGATTGTGCGCGAGATGGAAGTGCAGGCGATTGCACAGGCCGGCTTCGGCGGCGGTGCGCAGCGCCTCCTTGGCGTCGGCGTACATGCCGAGGTAAAAATAGCAGCATGCGATGTTCACGGGGAGCGTTTTGATCTCCGGATGGCTGGTGCGCAGCTGCTCGTAGAGGGTAAGCGCGCGTTTGTAATCGCCCTTGTGGAAGGCGCAATACGCCATCCACTGATCGATGAGCGCATTGTGCTGCTCCTGATATTGTTTGAACTAAAAATAAAAATGGTAAATGGTCGATGGCTAGGAAGGAACCTCGTTGCGGTTGTGTCGCGCATGTGTGGGTCTTGGGTTTGTACCTCTAACAGTGTGAAGGCGCCGGTGTAATCTCGTTTTGCGAGGTAGTCTTCGAACGCTGGCAATGCGCGCCCTTTCGTTGCACTGATGTTGCGCGTGCTTTTCGCCGACCCATTGTTGCTCATCGCCGGTTTGCTGCGTGACAAAATCTGTCACACAATTGCTTTTTGATTGATTTGGGATTGTTAACAACAATATACAAACCATTTTTGCTAGGGTTGTTGCGATTGACACGATTGACAATCATAAAACAAATGAAACGTGTGCTACGCATTTGTTTGTAGCGCAATTGAAATGGTTGCCATGGAAACGGTTGTTATTGGGGAAAATTGTCTTCAAAACATTCGGCGCAATACAAACAGTGTTGGACTGGCATAGTCGGCATAGTCATAGGGCATAGTAACACGAATTACAGGTGTTAATATGATTAAAATAGAAAATTATTGCTGTTTTCAGTGATATGTAAGTAATTAAGTAGATAAATTTTCAAAAATTCCCTCTACTGGTTTGAAATCCATGCGGGAGATCCGATTTTATGCCACTGCGCAACGCGACGTTACAAATCAATGCTTGAACCACTCACACACAAGCTTTGCCGATGCGTGGGAAGAGCAATTATGCATTCGATTATCCCCACGAAATAAACTCCGTCGACTCTTTTCATTTTGTCATTTTAATGTTGAATACATATTAAAAATGTTTCAAGCGAATTAAGGGTCTTCTAAAAGTAACGCAAGATTTGAACTCATAAAAAAAAACACAATTTTGACTAATTTTATCGTATTTTTTTTATTGATTCATAATGTTAATGAGATACGGTTATGTATGAGACCATACATTGGGCAAATGGTCTCAATGGCTTTGCGCAAATGCACTAATTTTTCGAAATTTGCTAACACCAATTTCGTTGCGTTGAAGCGTTTGCAACGTTGAATCTCTTCCTTTAATCCCACAATGAAATTTCTTTTACGGGTTTTTTTGAAAACACAAGACTATGTCAACAAGCCCGCAACTATCCGTTCATTAAAGGAGAAGATTCAACGCTGCATTAACGAAATGCAGCGACATTAATGCAAAATTCCATGAACATTTTCAATCAAACTATACTTATGCGCATACAAAAACGTGGAGATTATTTGCTCTATGTATTATTCCATAAATAACTATCTCTTATGTACTTCATGATTCAATAAAAAAATTCAAACAAAAGACTAAAAACTGTGTTTTCTAGTGAATTCAAATCTTGCATTACTCTTTACAATATCACGGCATCTTTTTACCCATTAATTACTTTGTTTATTATATATGTTTGTAATTTTTTAATTATCTCGTATAGTTTCTTACATTGCAAGATCTCGAAGCATTCTCATCCCTGGGGTCCCTGGGTGAGAAGAATTGATGAGAAAAAGATTCGGCGAATCTGTGACTGCGACACAAAGTGCGTTTAGCACGCGGTTTGGTTCTTCCAAAACGATTTTTGGTATTTTGTAAGAATTGCTTCTGTTCTGTCGGAAAATGTCTTCCGTTCATCATGGTATACATATGGATCAAATTGTTAAAAAAAATTACCAGCATTTTTTAAAATCATCTAATATAATTTGAAAATTGTGAGTAATGCAATAATCCGTTTCTCTTCAATCCCGGATTGAATTGTACGAGTTATACACAATGTATGCTGCTTACTCTTATGTATTTGGTTGAAAGCACCTTGCTGCGAACATGAAAACACCCGCGGGCAGCAGGTTGCCGATCCCTGCTATATGCATTGAAAAAGGTGCCTGGGAATACATATCTATTTTTATGTAAGGCTTCGATGTTAAAGCCTGACACCTGCGATAATCAATATGAAGTATATGTACCCATAATGAAGCCCTTACATGATTTGAATGCTTTCATCACCCTTAATAATGCAGCTACAGCTACAATTTATGTTTAGTAATAAAAATACTTTAATTCAATAAGGAATCTGATTGAATTGAAGCTATTTATAGACATGTAATATGTAGCTAAATAGATGAATATGAGCATAACAAAACTGATATTTTCTTGCGCAAAAAAATTACACCCCTTCGTCTGCCGTCTATAATCTAAATTATATCGACAATATTTTGATGTAAAATTGAAACTATTCCAGGACGCGCGTGGACGAGCGCAACAAATCGCAGAAACTAAGCAGTTGTGTTCGTCCGTTCGACGGCTGCCGGGGCACAACGCGAACGGCATCAGTAACAGGTAGGTAAAGTATATAGGTACATATATTTTATAAATATCGGGCCGAGCGCAGTCGTGTGCGAATCTTGCGCAGTAAACAAACGGGCGCAGCAGCCTCGCTCGGCACACACAGCTTCCGATCGCACACGCGCACAGCATTTCCACGCAACGATCGTGCGCCGCGAAAACCCCAGGCGTCCGTGCTGCCCGCTCCTGTTTTGCGCTCAGTGCATCCCCGCGCGTACATCTCGGCGCTGCGCCCGCCGCCGTGTCCTGGAAGCACGCGCGCCATCCCTAAAATCGCGCGGCCGCTTTTCTCGCACGTTATCTCGCGTGCATTTTTCTTTTGATGTCGTTTTGAGTGATTGTACGAGCCGCCGAATGAGCGTCGGTCCGTGCGTGTGAGCTGAAGCGCTGAACGTGTGAGTGCGAGTGTGGGAGGGCGAAATATGCAGTCGGGAAAATCGTGCATGGAACGCATGGAATTATATATGACCTTTTAAGGTAACGTCTGCCCCACTATATATCTAAATGTGCAGATGCTGGAATCGTGGACATACCTGTAGCATTTCATTAATATATCGATCATTCCTGAACGGTATAATAAAAAACTGATTTTTAATGATTGAATAATGAAAATATAAATATTAGTTCCTTATAATAAAGAGTTTTATATTGCTATATTGTTGCTGGCGTATATAATTTTCACAACAATACAGGTTCTTCGTATGGTTATTATGTAGATGCATGCAATTGATTGAAATAAATTCATTTATGCTTTTTGCAAATTGCCAATTAAAATATTTTTCTGCGTAGGTATTGCCTGTTTTTGCCATTCATGAAATTTTATCAATAAAAATGGTATTTTGCATGTTTTTATATGGAAATATTTCCATTCAGAATCATACTACGTATTGCACTGCGTTTTGTTAATACAGTCAAAGTATTGAATTTATTTTTTTTTGCTAATTGTTCATGAACATGCAACAAAAAGTTATGCATGATCAGAATTTTTTATACATTTCAATATGTATTCATTAAATGTAATCCTGAAATAGATTATTGCCTTTTTTTCGTATAACATTTAAAATTTTTATTAAATTTGAACAGTATTCTACAAACTGCCGACAAACACTTATCTCGACCGCGCATAGAACCCAAATTTCAATTAAATTTTATCATGTGATTTATGGCCGTTTAACAAATATCACAAGTAGCACGCACTTGACGCAATTTTTACTGAACATTATGAAAATTACGAATTGAATAGTACGAAATCGTTTATCACGCAATAATAACACTGTAACATGATTAACTTTAAATTGGATTTACTATCGTTTTAATACGCTTTGTCGACCAAATTTGCATGATTGACTTGTTGGACTTGTTCTTGGCCGCATAGCTTATGCAAATGCGGTGTATTTTTACGGTGCGCATGCATTACTTTAAAGGATCATTTTTTGTTGCGATTTCAGTGCCAATGGAACCACGTTATGGAATTTGGTTTCTCACCGAGTAACTTGCTACTCGTCCTGTCAACATGCATGATTTCCTTCAGATTTGGACTGAGCAGCTATACAATCGCAAAGGTCTAATCAAGTTCCATTTATTTGCTTTATACAATATAATATACAGTTAACTTTTAACTAATTTGTATTATAACCTAGCGATAAGTGCTACAAATCCAATGTTTTATGTAGATAATGAATAACTTGAGTACATTTAAGATATGACAGGCTGCTAACAAGTGTTTGGCAATGGTATTTTGTGTAGGATGTGCTCGATGAAAACCTAAAGACCATTCAAGATGTGTCGGCGAACAGTTTCGGAGATTTGTGTATCACGGAACAGTTTCGATTGCTATCGGTACCGGTGGATGCGTCGCGATACGATGCGACGCGCCAGAAAGCGGACCTCGCCGCCATTATACTGCAAGATCTGGGCCTCATACATCATAATGGTATGTTGTTGCTACATGCGGCGTACATCAGTTCGCATGCTTCTTGTGCTGTTTGTACTTTATTTCGCTGACTACATTATTGTAGAGAATACTCTCGTTGCGCGTGATACCGACACCCTTCACCGGCATGTTATCATTACCTCCATAGACCTGCCACCGGTTACCCTCAATCCCATCACCATCCCCGTCGCCGCTGCCGCTCGCAATGTCGATGGGAGGCGGTTGCGAGCTGCTACCGCCGGCGCCGTCATTGCTCGTATCGCGTTTCAACCCTTCGCTGATTGACGGCCGATACTGATACTGATTGTAGAAGTGATTGGGTGTAATCGTCGCGTAGATGTGGCCGGAGGAGATCGTTGAAATCACACCCTTCACTTTGTGTGCGCCGGGCGCGCCGGGCGCCACTGAATGCCTCGCCGCGCGCTGCTGGTGCGGATTGTATTCGCACGCCGTCTCATGCGCGACCATCTCATCACCGAACTTGTCGCGCACGTTGCAGCCGTACGTGCGGTACGAGCACTGGATGAGGAAGCACTCGAGCAGCGTCTCCAGCGGGCGGTCGCGGATCACCGGCGGCGTCTGCAGGTCGGGCCCGCACCGGTGGCACACGTACGTGCCGTTGGCGCGCACGTAGATCGGCCGCGCCGACAGGTAGCCGTAGCAGTGCGCGCACGTGATGAGCGCGTGCGTCTTCTCGTCGGCCGGCACGTAATAGATACCTAATCTCAAAGCGATCGCCATTAATGGCGCCGCGTAATGGCCGCGCGTAAGCACTTACCTTCCGGTCGCGCCGGCGGTGGATTGTCGGCGCAGCAGCGCGTCAGACAGAGCATGCAGCCGCTCTTCGCGAACTCGCACTTCGCCTCGTGCGCGAGCACCTCGTGGCGATCCAGCAGACGATTGCACTTGTCGTGCATGCAGGGGAATGCGAAGTAGTTGGCGACGTCCTCGAACGCGGTGGTGCGCACCGCCTGCAGGTGGCCGAGATTGGCGCGGCTGCAGCGTCCGCAAACCACCGCATTGTTGGGCAGGATCTTCACCGGATCGCAAGAGAGCAACTCCTTGCAGAGTGTGCAGCGCAAATTCGTGAGAATGCTGAACGGCGGCGCTTTGCGCGAGTGCGCTGAATTCATTGTGCGCGCGCGTGCTGCTGCAAAATTGCTTAGTATTTGGGTGTGCGTTACGAAACTGCGAAGGGTGGCCGCGAATATTTCATAACTCACCTGGCGTGTACGTACGATCAACAGCACAATATGATAAGTACACTGCGCGCAATTCGTTTGAACATCGTTTATCGCACCACATTTATCGCAGGCAGTGAATGGAAATCAATCGGCAATTTGTTGTGATTAGATAACTTGGGACAACTTTTGCATGGCATTGTAATTGAAAGATTGAGCAGCGGTGATAAAATGCCGACGACATGATACAAACTCCGTGATTAGATAAGAGCTATATTGACGAAGTTTTCATTTATTTTTTTAATTACGTCCTATTATGATTGCTTTATGCATAGGTACACATTATTCGCAGATGTATGTTGTTTGAGTGTTTGTTTTAACTTTAATGAAAAATGCAATGAGTATAATTGCGCATTATCTTTGCATGAAATAAGCACATTTCGTGAGATATATTTATCACTTATGGGGTTGCTTTAATTAATATAAATGTGAAAATGGCAAACCACTATTTCAGATGTGTTTTTATCACGTGCGTTAGTTAGTTTTAAGGTTTTTTCTTAAAGATGGTGCAAAACGTATTAATTCCAATGAATAATACGGCAACCTGGTTCATGCTAAAGCCTCATCATTAAACTTTATTTCTAAATATTTTTGTTTTGCCCAAATGTAATTATCATATTGTAATTGTGCTCACAACATGTCAACTTTTGTGCCATCAAACCGTAATTCGCGGAAATCGTTACTTTCTTTGTAACAATTTGAAGAAAAAAGCCGTTGAAAGTGTACGGTGCATATGCGCCCTTGCAACAAACGTGATAGTACTGGTTTCGACGGTTTAAAAATGACGATTTTGATGTTGAAATAAAGGGACGTGTGGGTCAGCCGAAAAAGTTTGAAAACGCCGAGTTGAAGAAATTATTGAATGAAAATTCTTGTCAAAATCATTGGGGGTGACTCTATAAACTCCTTCGCAATGTTTAAAATTACTCGGAATGATCGAAAAGGAAGCAAAAGCGGCCATATTACAGTGAAAGACATGACAAGGTCATCCTGCAAAACAACAACAATCGGTCGCATATTGCGGAGATCCTTGCTGTATAGTCCAGACATTGGTCCTTCTGATTATCTCTACTTCCGATCAGTAACCCATAGCCTGGTCGATGAGCACTTCCGCTCATACGAAGAAGTCAAAAATGGGGTTGATGACTGGATAGCGGCCAAAGATATAGAGTTTTTCCGTCGCGGAATTAGGATGCTGCCCGAAAGATGGGAAAAAGTAGTGGCTAGTGATGAGCAATATTTTGAAAATTTAATTTCTCCAAGCAAATGTTATTTAAAAAAACCGTAAAACTAACAGGCGCACCCAATATAAAAGAAAAGTACATTTTCTGAGTTACTTTTTTTTCTACGCACATCTACTCGACTTGACAGGTCTGCTCGATGCAATTTCACGCAACCTTTTGGTGTCTGATCACGATATCATTTCGGCGCGTGTGCTCGCCATAAACGCAACCAGCGGCGAGCTGTTGAATTGCGCATGGTGGCATCGACAAGCCATGGGTGTTGGGTCGCCACGGCGTGACATCGATAACGTGTTGACAATTGGCCAGCGCTTGGACACGCAATACCCGTGGTAACTCAACATCGATGGTGGCGCGCAATATGCTCTGATGATCTATGCAACAGGTATGAAGATGCAGACAGCTCACCCGCACTGCGATCGCCGAAATTCATGCCAAGTCCGTTGAACATTTCCTACAACGGCTGGTGGACATATCCTTATTATTCGTGCGCCGAACGCAAGTGGCTGATTTCGTACAGCGTGCCCGTACCGCATCAGGGACGACATGGGTAACGACCCCGCACCACGCTGCTGCGCACATCACGCTTAACACTCCACTTTACAGGGCGAAGGGCTTTCTCAGCGTTGATATTGATATCTCGAATTTGGCAATCAATCAATGCGAACAACCGCACGGTGTGAATGAAATCGGCATCTTTCACGGCACGCACAAATGTCACCAAACATCACAAGTAAACCAATTGGTATATGCGTTTGCATAATCGTTTACAATGATATTTCCAGTGCATGTATCGGCAAATGTCTGATGTAAATTGGAAGACTGGTAATTATATGTGCAAATGTCGAAATGGCTATTACTCGACGCGAAACGAAAGCCTCTTCAGCGGTGTATTAGTGGAAGGTGTCAAAACGTTTCAAACAATACAGCGTTTGCGACAACTAATAACGTCCGCTTTCAGTTGCTTACACGGAGTACGTGGAAAACGCAAGCGGAATTTGGCTGCAGTTCTTCCAATGCCTGCAATGCGCACCGGGATGCCACGTGTGCAAGGGTCCCGAACCATGTCTGGCGTCCTACCACTGGCCCTTCCGGTAAGTAACGCCGATCGATCTTCCAACTCGCACATCACATATGTACATACCTACTCAGTAGCCATATCTTTGTTCTAGAATAAGCTTGCTCACTGTTAGTATCACCTGCGCATTCTGCACCGTTTTCCTTATTATCTACATGTTTCAACATCGGAAGCTGAAGGTGTTTAAAGTCGCCAGTCCGACATTCCTGTCGATCACTCTGCTTGGCTGTGCAACAATGTATCTCGAGGTATATTGCGATGTTCTTGGCTCGCCAACCCATGGGCAGCTGCTTAAATGCTTATTTTTAGATGGCGGCCATCTATCCGGTGTTGGACACGTACGCATGCATAGCGACCAAATGGTCGCGGCATCTGGGGTTCTGCATTACGTACACGGCGCTGCTGATGAAGACGTGGCGCGTCTCGCTCACGTACCGCGTCAAATCCGCGCACAAGGTGAAGCTCACCGACAAGCAGCTGCTGCAGTGGATGGTGCCCATTCTGTTGGTGATGCTCATCTACTTGAGCACGTGGACGCTGAGCGCGACGCCGGTGGCCGAGGAGATCGAGGATAAGGTCGGGCTGAAGTTCACGCAGTGCTCGTACAACTGGTGGGACCATAGTCTCGCCATCGGCGAGGTGCTATTCCTGGCGTGGGGCATTCGCGTGTGCTATAATGTGCGTAATGCAGAATCGCTGTTTAATGAGGCACGCCTCATCAGTTACGCTATATATAATATAGCGCTGGTGAATTGCACGATGGTCGCGTTCCAGTGAGTACAGATTACGCAGGCGGCGCTTTGATCATATTTTTAACGGCAGTTTTTTGCTTTGGTGCGCAGCTTGCTCATATTTCCACGCGCCGGACCGGATATCAAGTATCTGCTGGGCTTTGTGCGCACGCAACTCTCCACGACGGTGACCATCGCGCTCGTGTTCGGGCCAAAGGTGATCCGCGTGCTGCAGGGCCAAGGCGACCAGTGGGACAATCGCGCACGCAGCCGTGGTGTAACCGCCTCCTTCTCGCTGAACGGCATTGGACTGGTCCCCGAAGAACCGCAGGATTTGTATCAGGAGAACGAAGAGCTCAAGGTATAGCCAACTTCCGTATATTGTCAATGAACCTCCCTCCGCATTTGTATTCAATTTGTGTGTGTGTTGTAGGAGGAGATTCAAAAACTAGCCGGGCAGATTGAGTTCATGAAGATTGTGCACATGGAAATGAACAATCGCCACGTAAAGCCGAAGAGCGGCGGGTATTTCAATTCGCTCGCGATGCCAATCATCCAAAGCCCCATGTCGAAATCGGTTTGTCTGCTCGCGAAAACCAACAGTGATGATCTGTAAAATGCAAGAAAATCCCAAGGCAGAAATTGTTGACTGTTTATTCTTCTTCTATTTTACTTAAGTAAGGTGAAGTGGGGTAAGATTGAAGCGGTTTTTGCTAACTTTAACATTATAGATTTTTTTATTATGTTTGAAATATTTGCCCCAACTTGGCAT
>JARJDR010010185.1:0-13833 GCA_030264135.1 Myllaena sp. GC000078 | reverse complement strand
TTGAGTCTGGTTGAGCGGTGAGCTCATGGTTGACAAAGTAAAGACCTGGGAATCTAGTCTGGAACCCTTCGCCTAATCGGCGGGCATGTCTGACACTTGCTCAATCACTCATCTTTTTCTCTGATTACAACTTAATCATACATTCACTTTCGATGCAATGGCAGCACTGGTGAGCATTCTTTCCTGTCTTCTTTCTTTCATTAGTTTTAGTATTTAGTTGTGGTGTAGAAATTCTATCTCTTTTGTTATTGTATTTCATGTTTTCCTACTTCGCCTTCATCTCTTTCAGATACAAACACTTACACACACTTAGGCACACTTTGCGCATACTTAAACATCATTCCGTCGATGCAAATCGCTTTTATGTTTCTCGGCTTATCTTGTAGAATCTTATAGGTAGGCCTTCTTAGATTTAATTAGTTTTCTTGGGGATACTAACAACTTTTTAATTTGGTTTGTATTTTAATGTATGTACGTTGAATTTCTTTCCACAGGATTAGTTTATTTAAAAAAATATCATCAATGAGTATAAATATCGTACATAAATGAAGTACTGACATATATCCAACAAGATATATTTATACTGATAGTTTATATGCAGTTGATATCGTTGACGGTTGAATCAGCATCGCACGTAGCCGTAGGTTTATATTGTGCGCTAATCTTACTCACCTCGGGCGCACCGCCCACCGGCTGCAGGTAGAACTTATAAAGCGCCAAATGTGAAACGCTGCAAATCAGCGCGAAGCAGCTAAACACTTGAAAGGCCGCCGTCCCGCCAATACTTTTATAGAGAAATCCACCAAGTAGACTTCCAATCGCGTACCCTAAACAATTCCCAAATCATTCAATCAATAAAGTTGGTAATTAGAGCTGGCGCGCTTACCGAACCCATCGTCCATCCCCGCAGCAATGCCCTGCATCGTGGCGGAGGCGCCGGGCGGCGCAATCGCATTCGCATAAGCGACAATCGTCGTATAGGTGAGCGCGTACGTTGGTCCTTGCAGCGCAAACTCAATAGGAATCGCCCACCATGGTGACGGCACCACCGAAATCAACCCCAATCGCAGCGCATAGTTCACAAAACACATGCTGAACGCATGTGCATGCCCAAAGCGGTCCAGAATCTTCCCCGCGATTGAGAAGAAAATCACTTCCCCGCCGAGTGTTTCAGCGGCGACAATCAGTCCTTCGATGAGTTTAATCTGCCCGGTGCCACTGGTCAACGCCAGATCCTCGAGGTACCAGAAGAAAAAGTACACGATGAAGCCGTCGAGCACACCGGCAAACACCGAATAGGTGACAAAGATGATGGTATGCCGGCTGGTGAGAAGCACGCGCAAGTCTTTGAAGATGTTCACCGGGGAGGGCATGACGGGTAGGCGTAGTCGCCAGCAAGCGGCCAGATCACACCCAGTGAAGATAAGCATGATGAGGAAGGCGGGCGCGTAAGAAGCGATGCCGGTGGCGTCTTGTGATGCCCAATCGACGCAATAGCCGGCGATCAGCGCGGTGATGCCGTAGCCGATGGTACCCCAGACGCGTTGCTGGCCGTAGTCGCCGTCATCGCCGATTACATCGAAGCAGATCGCGTCTGAGATGGAGTTCGCCACGTTAAAGCCGATCATCCCCAGGGACATCAACACGACGAAGTACCAGAACGTCCACGAGGTGTACAAACAACCCATCTGCGAGGTTTCGATGTTTTCTAAACATTCCCACGTTGTTTGGGTCTCGTTGAAGTTGAACGGGTCGCAAACAGTCGTTAAATTTGACTTGGAGCAAAGTTTTGTGAAGTTGTTCGCGGTGTCCATTCGAAGATGCAGTGCTTCAGTATGGTTTGCGCTGGTGCAAATCAAGTCAATGTTGTTGGTATTGCACCATGTTGAAGGATTCTGTGGGAATATCGTTGAATTGTTAAGTTGGAAGTGTTGGAGAGGAAAGGGTATCGATTGGCGTAGTGTTACTAACGGTGACATTACATGTGTCCATGTCGCAGGGGGGCAATTGCAATTCGATGTGCGCTAAAGCGCGCGGCGGGATGATGTAGAGGGCGGCGAATGATAGGGACATGCCGGCGATGAGCGCCACGAAGATCGCTTTACGGTAGTCGCGGTAGACGTCGACGAGTAACCCGAAAGCGGGTTTTGCGATGAGGAAGACGAGTGGTAGTATGCCGGTCACGGTGCCCATCACCATCGAGGAGATGCCCATCTCTTTGCCATAGACGGACATTTGCGGAAGAATTGGGCCAAGTGCTGAAAGACCGAATAATAAGTCAAATATCCGAAGTAATACTTAAGATAATCTTACCCGCCATGAAGAAGAAGTAATGGCTTTTGATCGGTAACAATTTGGAATTGATTTTAAACTTATCCATGATGCCTTTTGCTTTTGATGTTTTATTATTGGCACACTATTTTAATAGTCGTTTAGAATACTTTGCATGAGCATCTCCGGCATTGATTGGTTTAGAACCGGCATTATTTTCAATAACGTATCTTATCGCGTATTAGGAAGAGGACGTTATTATCGCAATCGTAATGTAGGTAGGTACTCACCGAGTTGTTTAAAACTGAATGAAATTATTTAAGTAGGTAATTTGATTGAAATCCATAAAATTTTGTTGCAAGCGATTCTATGCAATCGACGGAAACGTACATTCACTCATGTCTGCTTCGAGTCAATGCCGCCGCGACAAATCGTCGATGAAAACGATAACGCATTTTATCAGTGAGACAATATGCTTGCGCTTGTAGTACAGTATTGTTGCGCGCCACACTACATCGGCCGCACTAAAAATAAGTGTGCTCGCATTGAGTGATTTTCAATGCCATATCGCGGCATGCACGTACACAGTATGTACACAGCGCACATGATGATACATATTATGTGATGAAGTTCCTCTCGTGCCTCTCGTGTCTCGAGTAGATTAAATAATATCTATTTAACGAATAAATAAATAGAGATAACACGTCGTTTTGCTTGCGGAAATTGCCCCAAATAACACTTACTTAAATTACTTGTTTTTACGTTGGAAATTCGCAACATTGTCGCATTTATACTTCTTGCCGGACTACATTCTCACTGATAATAAGTAACACGTTCAAATATCAGACTGTGACTGAACCAACGAACCAGTCCTGCAACCGCGCTCAGTCACCAACCAACCCGCTTTTAAAAATAACTGCTTACTATGGGTCAAGAGAGGTCAACAAGTCAATTTATGAACCATGCGGCGTCCACTGTTTCAAATTGAAAATGCTTTATTCTGCAAAACTTCACAATTATCACATGTAATCACTTAAAATAAACTATCTTCTTCTTCACAATATGTACAAATCAAATTAATTATCAATGAATGCGTAATAATCTTATAATCAGTCTTAATCGCTATCAGAATTTTCGATAACAATGCGCCTCCACTTACTGTCACTGTTCGTTCGCGGTTTTGCCATGGGCATCTTAAAAACATCCTCCTCCTCCTTACGCTGCTCCTTTTTTGCACGCCGCATCGTCGCCAAACGCTGCTCGGCGACCTCCAACTCGTCCTCGTGCTCTTCGCCACTGCTCTCATGATCGGAGCCAACCACAAACGAATCCCGCACATAGGTAGCGTCCTGCACGGGCATCTGTGAGAATACATCCATCCGTTGCATTGCTTGTTGATTGCGCAAAAGTGGTCGCTTTTTGGGGCTGCGTACACTCTCCACATACACCGCCTGCATATGTGTCTCGTTGCCCATTTCCTCCTGCGTGGCATCATCCACGAAACTCGCATCAAACGCATCTTCAGCGTTGTCTTCGGAATGTTCATCACTGCTCGCCAGCGTCGAACCGGAAACTTCTGCTTGTGACAACACGAAAGCTTTGCTGCGTTTTTTCTTCTGTGTTGGTGATTCCAGTTCTTTGCGTTGTCGTCGGCGACGTCGTGGTTTCAAGACCGGTGATTGTATCGGCGACGCATTATCGCAATTCTCTGGTGTTGGAGTTCGCGGCGGTTGAGATGATGTTGCCGAAGAGAATTCAAATATATCGCTAAGATCGAAGTTTAATCCAGGCCCTGGTGGTTTGTTGGTCATGGTTTCGTCCTGGGCAACCTGGGTTTCAACTGTTGTATATGATGCTAAATTCTGTGACTGATCGAAATCCTCTTCCCGAATATTAAGATCGAAAATATCTGCGGCCGTAAAACGGTCGTCACTTTGGGTACTACTTTGCGTAGGCGGATGGTCTGAACTGCTTGGAGCACTGTCTTCCACTACAGACACCTCGCCGATCGGGATATTCCTCTCAAATTCGTTCTCGCTGCTCGAATCGATCAAGTCGTCGCTGATGAAACTTGCGTGGTTCTTAAACGGAGAAGGCGTTCGCACGCGAAGAACCGATGTCGTTACCTCTAGCATAGCTTTCCGCTGGCAAGTAACATCAAAGATATCGCAAAGTTCGAACCTGCTGCGTTTGGCTGGGTCTTCTTCCTCGTTCTCCGCCGGTGAACGTGGCCGTTTTGCGCTGTGATCCAACAACGAATCTTCGCTTACTTCTGGTTTACTTGTGTTATCCATCTCGCTCAACGCCTGAAGGAGATTATTCTTGATCATTGATGCATCGCTAGTAGTTTTCTTTGGGGTTTCAATACAAGTCAGATCATTGATAGGAAAATCATCGTCAAACAGCACACTATCAACATTTTCCTCCGGTTTAAACTTCTTGAGCAACTCTTTCACGGAGTCTTCCTGAATAGATGTGAGATCACATTTCAAATAGTTAGGATTAATCGGCACCAGTTCGCTCTTGACAGCGATTTGATCATCGAGCGTTTCGCACAACACACAATCTTCATAGTTTGCCACGATTGCGTTGATTTTCGACTCGACCAACGATTCGTATTCTTCTTGCGAGTTTTTAACAGCCACCGGTTCAACTGATTGCGTGCTGGCTTTGAACATTTCCCTGATATCCACCTGCTTCTTTTTTGCATTGCCAACTTTTGAAGATGTCTCATTCTTGATTGGAATATTATATCTTTTGTACTCGACGAATTTGAGCAAATCACTGAGTATCATCGAATCAGTCGAAGCGCCTAACGTGAAACGTTTCACATCTCGTTGCTTGTCCAAATTTTTACAGAAATTTAATTGGTTGTCGTTTCTTTCGGGTTCTTGTGATAGACATGATAATTTGCTCTCCGGGATCCTGTTTTTAGTCAGATCAATACATGCCACGACGGGTTTCAACGGTGTAAAAAACTGCTTAATACTGGTAGTGTTGGCGTCTTTTTTCCGTGACGTGGAAGGTTTTGCCGTCGGCACCGTCTCCGACACTATCGGTACGATAAATAACTCTTGGCATTCGGGTGTTAGACCTGCAGGTAACATTCTTGGACTATTTGCGTATAAGCGATCATCAATATCCTTCGCCATAATCAACGTGTCGATCATATTGTGCATCTCACGCAAGCAGTCCTTCAGCACCTGGTGTTCTTTACCTTCAGTCACCAGATAGACGACGTGTCCGGCCCGATCACGCCCCGTGCGACCCATACGCTGCACGAGACGCACCGCCGACTTGTTGGAGATATCGAAGCAAACCACCAGATCGACGAACCCCACGTCGATGCCCTCCTCACCGATGCACGTCGACACCAGCGTGTTGCATTCGCCCGAGCGGAACGAGTCAATGATGCACATCTGCTGCTTCTGAGTCAACGCAGACTTGCCCATGAACGTCTTCACGCGCACTCCCGGCAAACTGCTGAGGATGGCGCTCGCCTCCGTCACCGAATGCACGTACTCGGCGAACACAATCACCTTACTATCCCGATCATACTTGCGGAAGTGCTCCTCCACCAGCTCAGCAAGGCGATAGAACTTCGGATGACCAAACACGCAATTCTCTGGTAGATTATACTTTGTACCGCTTGGCAGTCGCTCATAATTGAGCGGTGCACCAACATGCGTTTTAATATCAGCGATGATTTCCTTCACCTCCGGCGCACAGCTCATCAGCAGCGGCTTGTCGATGTGCTCGTCGAAGAACTGCGCGAAGCTGCGCATGCCGTGCCGCGTGAGCACGTCGTAGCCGTGGTAGAGAATCGCGCAGATGCTCAGCACCTTCGTGACGAGCTTGTACTCGAGCGTGCCGCGATTCGACGCATTGCGCTCCTCATATTCCTTCGTCAGATAGAAGATGCGTCCCTTGTGCAGCGTATCCATGCCCGATTGCAACACCTTGTGCTGCACCAGAATACGCACTTGCTTGTCCAACACGTACTTGTAAGCATTGAGCACGTCCAGCAGTTTACCCTCGAACTTCAGCACGATGGTCTCGATGGATTTCTGATGGATGTAGGGTTTCACATCGTCGCTCTGCTCGGTGCGTATCTCGAGGTGGGCGACAAGCAGATTGCGGCAGACGGTGATCACGTCCAGAACGGATGAAGCAGGCGTTGCTGTTAACGCCAGCACGCGGAATTCAATGTTCTTCTGCTGCAGCTTCTTAATTACTTCGCAATACGCATGATTGCCTCGTGCGCGGTGTGCTTCGTCGATAACCAGGCATTTGATCTGGCCGCAGATGCCGTCGATACTGTCGAGATCGTTGGCGAGCACTTGGGGTGTAAGAAAGAACACGCGTTTTGTCTTCCAGATATCTTCGCGGTTCTGTTTGATGACACTGCCTAAGAAATATAACAAGTTAGTCAGTGAGAGAGGGAATCGAGAAGGAATGTACCTGTTAATTCGGCTGTGGACACTTTGGGGATGGCGACAATGTTGTAGCATGCGTCGATCTGTTGCTTAACGAGCGGTTTAGTGGTTGCCATGAAGACGATCTTACCGGACGGGTACCAGCGGTAGAAGTTGTGCATGACGACGGCGGCGATGAACGTCTTGCCGAGCCCCGTCGGCAGGCAGACCATCGTGTTGGTGAAGAGCGCGGCGGCAACGATGTCCTTTTGATATTTACGCACCGGCAAGTTGGTGGGATAACTCCACGTTTTCCCGAAGTTATAATTGAACCCCGTGGAATCATGTTGCGTTGCTGGTACCTCATTATCGTTCATTATCACTTCACAATTCATTTACAATACTCTAATCTACTCATTGTAACATTGTCTCTTCAATGCCGAGAATTTGAGGTTAAACAATGGCACGCCGGGAATGCGGCCATGCGTCTCGCTTCTGATTGGTTCAAAATAGTTTTAAAACTTTTGAACTGGTATTTATTTAAAAACGGTTCTTACAAATTTAAACGGGTAACAGCACGAATATAATCTAACAAATTTGGCACGTTGGTGAACACACCGGGGGAAATAGGGCGGGCGCAACCATCCGCCCACGAAACAATACCCACCTGTTTGCCGTTATACACCAACGGTCCACCCGAATCCCCATTGCACACATTCCTCCCCCCGAATGTATACCCAGCGCAGATCATGCGCTCAGTGACTTTGAAGAAATAGCGTAGATTGCATGTTAATCGTCGGACGATCGGCACTTCAACGGCGCGTATCACGTAGACGGGAGCGGGATAATCTTCGGCGACGATGCCCCAGCCGGTAACCACCGCCAACGCGCGTGTGGGTGGTTCATCTGCAGCGAGAGCAATAGGCCGTACTAGCTCTCCGAACTCGAGCTCCTCTTCCAGCTCGAGCAAAGCAATGTCGTAGTCAATGGATGCGTAGCTGAACTTGGGGTGGTCGTACATCTCGGCAATTTTATATACAACACCTCCTGAGAGTGGAGTGCTCGAACCGGCTCGTACGCCAAATGCTTTCTTTGGGCGACTATGTAACATCCAATTCAATACATAGTAACATAATACCATACAGTGTAAGTAGGTAGAAAAGAAAGTCGAACTTACTTGAAGACGCAATGCGCCGCGGTTAGAATCCACTTTTTATCGATAATCGAACCACCGCATGTTAGACGGCCACCGTAGAGGATCGCAACTTGATGCGGATGCTTCGAGATGTCGGTCTGCTGACCATCAACAATCTTTGCGTAATCTTCATGACTGTTGGCAGACTCGCAATTCCTTTGCAGGAGAACGAGTAACGCGGTTAATAGTAATATCCGCATTGTTATCGCGTTGGAAATGAAAGAATGCTGTTATTGCGTAACATTGATGTTTATATACGAAATGTATTGATGGCGCATGGTGCAAAGGTAATCCTTGCAGGTTACAATTATCTCGAAAATGGTAACACGATTGATTTAATTAATAAAAGGTAATAGTCGTGATGAATGTCTTGGTCACTATTCAAAGGTCTCCGATATTTATACGCGGAATTAAATTTAGCGAACAAAAGCGCTGTTCTTGTTTATATAATACATACTTATCGAATTGTTTATGAAGAGCATCGACCAGATGCCAGAGATATTTTTAAACCTCTCTCGATCGCTTGCTTTTTGATTTCGGCTTTCATTTTCGTTTGGTTATCCTCGCGTTCACCGTTTCACTATGGCAATCACACTTCTTTTCCTCTTATCCGTGTTGCTATCGGCAATGGCGCAGAAGAAATCATCATCAATCGAAGGAATCGAAGTGAAAATTGATGAAATTGCGGGACGCATCGAAGATCTGCAGCGCAAAGCGGAAATATGGTCGCGTTACGAACTTTATATCACCTCCTGGCTGGATCAGATCACATCCGTTGAACGTAAACTCGATATCATTATGGAGTGAGTATCAAAATTCTGTCATCAAAAACTTATAAAAACGTGTTTCGTGTCCTTTGTGAAGAAGCCAGAAGAGGCTTTTGAATGCGAATTCTAAAATGGATGGGATACTTGCAAAAGTTAACGATATTGAAAACGAATTAAAAATGCAATATACAAAGCACCCCAGTAAATCGCAAGACGATTTTCAAATGGTGTTGAATCGAATCGAAACTCGTCTTGTAAACTACCATCGGATCGGCAATTGCTTCAGTGGTCTCAACTGCATAGAAATGCTTGAAGATATCGCTGCCAAAGTGGATATTATTGTGGATCGCATTGGTGAACCGGATGCAGATGGCGGTGTCACTACAACACTAGCCCCTTTGGAACAATGCGAACATGCGGCGATCGAAGAGGAAATCACCGCGTTGATGACACAAATGCGCAATGGAGAAAAGTGGTACATCATGCAAAAACGCAACGCTGCCGCCGATACCATGCCAGTGAATTTCAACCGTTCATGGTCAGACTACAAAAACGGCTTTCACGATGCCAACGCCGCGAATTACTGGTTAGGCAATGAGCCACTAGCACGCATATCGTTACTGTGCGCGAGTCGCTTAAAGCTGCGCATCGAATTGGAGGACTTTGCCGGGCATTCGGCATGGGCAGAATATGGACACTTCCATGTGGCTGGCGAAGACGATGATTATCAACTAGATGTAAGCGGTTACAGGGGTAATGCGAGTGATTCGCTTGCCGACCGCCATTCAGGCGCTGCGTTTAGCACGTATGATCGTAATCATGACCCGACGGCGCCAACGTGTTGTCCATGCGCGCTCACTTACGGCGCCGGATGGTGGTTTCGCTCTTGTTTCTCGGCAAATCTCAATGGCGTCGCCCATCGCGATCAGTCCGCCATGGACTACTATAATGGTATTATATGGGAGGGATGGTTGGGAAACTATTCCTTAGCGCGTACAATCATGATGTTTACCATTGCGGATCCATAAGTCACGACTTAAGTCATAGTTTTAAGTTAACTCCAATCCTGTGCGTTTTTTTAAGTTTGAAGACGGCCCTGTTTGTAAACAATAATCCATTAACCTCACTTTTAAACCAGGAAAGGGGGAAAGGCGGGAAAGTGTTAAAACTGCTCCAAGTATCTTAATTGTTTGCAATAAATATTTAGATCGAATTTTCCGTTAAGATGTTGTCGCTCGCCACCGTTGTGGGCACTTGCAATCGAATGTGTCCGGCGAGTGAGATTGCAATGTTAGTATAATCTCATTATATTCAGATCAGTGGTAATTCCTTTTGCTGCAGGCGTGAAAAATGCGGAGCATTGCATCCGCTCGAAGTCGATATCGGCGAAGGCAAACCATCGTATCCGTTAAAGGATAGAAGTAAGATTGTGAAACAATTTATGAGATCCGCCGCCGGACAAAACATGCAAGCACCTGAACTTCTGAGGCCTTACCCTATTTTACTGGATACGATCACACATCTATTGACGGAGTAGGCATCTTATAAGTTGCTCGATCCAAAAAAATTGATAACTAAATTAGTCTTCTTTTCATAGGATACTTGCAAAGGAAAAGTATGACATAGTTGTGAGATATGATTTTATCACCGACCGATTAAGAGCAGTCAGACAGGACATGATCATTCAGGATTTCTCCAATCTGAAATCCATTTGTTTGTTGCAACCAATGGTCAGATTTCATGTGTTTGCATCCTACAGGTGTGTTCAATCAAATGCTCATCTATATAAAGCTTTTAATGTTAATTTTGTATACATCCATAGGTTGTGTGAAGAACAAGAAAAGTATTATGACCCTTATTTGAACAACAAACACCTGCAGGAATGCCTAAAACGCCTTTTGGTGATATATAAAACCTGTGAAGAAGTTTTCATGTTTCTGAAAGAGAAACAACTTGATACGATTGATTATCTGGTGATGCATAAAAAGACCAGGAGTCAAATTGAGGCCATTTACATTCTCTTCAATTTGGGTGATGATGAAGCTATTTATCATGCTTTATCATTGCCGGCGAACTGTCGGAACTCCTTGGACGTGCAATTGGCTTTGCGAATAAGCTTGAGCTTTCGTCGAAAGAATTTCGTGCGCGCTTTGCGGTTGATTTATCAACTGCCTGATTTATTGGCGGCGGCAATCATTCAGCATATACCCAAGATACGCGTGCAGTGTCTGCAATCGATGTCGGTTGCGTATAATAGTACAAATTTAACTTTTCCTATGGTTAAATTGATGGAACTTTTGTTATATTCCAATCGCGATGATCTAATTCATGACTTGAAAATTTGTAAAATTGCTTATTCGGTTGAGGAGAATAGGATTCACTTCTTGCGCCATCAATTTAATAATTGCAAGTTGCCAGTTCGAAAAGAACCATTTGTTAAGAAAAAATTTATGTCACTCTCGCCTAGTGATATCATTTTGTATGGAGTTGACTAACAAAACGAATGAATGTTAAAATAATGAATGCAATAAATTACATATATAAATTTTAACTTTAATGACTGGTTGGCCATCATTGAAAAAATTATTTGTGCATTGTGATGGTGGTCTTAAGGTAGATTCAAAACTGAACAAAGAACTGTCTATGATGCTCTCTTGTTTGCTCCTATTGGAAATTAACAATTTTTAACTTTTTGCTTGCTGCTGTGAAACGTGCTTTATTCTAATGTTAATTATTCAGGGCTAGACAACGCTATGTCAGTTTACTATTCCCCTTGCGGTGAACTGGCGTGAACACGCGTATTATTTGATTAAATCGATCGGTATCCTGCTGGTGACTGCTAGTCTCTGCATTTCCTGTGAGAAACCCCGTTGTACAGCAAATTATACAATGCGTGCGTTTCTTATCGTCGCATTACTTCTACCCTCATTCATATCCGCCGTGAGTAAAATCTATTTTCATATATCCACCGCACTAATGTGTCCAATTCGCCAGAATATAGAATACGATGGCATGGTGCAAATCCGTCTGGAGCACGGGCTCGACGGTACGCAATATCCAAAATTCACGGAGCGTGGGAATATTAGCATTCCGAGCCTCCGACTGGGCACCTCAATGGTGCACCAGAAGATCACCGATGAAGATCGCGTGAAAATTCGCGCCCTGGCAATGGCCAACAAGTACTATCAACTGCGTGCGACCGTCATCGCCGGGGAGGGCGAACAAACCTTTCTTTCACTTGTTAAGGCAGTTAGTGTTTTACTCTGATTATGAGGCGTACAGGTGCTTATCAAGTGGTTTTCTAGTGCATGCTTGCCGAAGCAGAGTTAAACGATATTATTACAATCACATTGGACTACACTGGGAAGATTGTCACAATCACTCAATCAGTTGCCTCCACGTCCACCTGCCAGGGCAGTTCGAATTCGTTGAGTCGCTTACGTGAGTTCATGACGAGCGTGTATGTGCGGCACACACATAGTGGTCCTTCGTGAGTTTTTTTTTCAGCAGTTGAATTTGGTGTGAATTGTCTCTAATTGCTCCAATTTGTAGTCCGGACACAGCTTCGTATATTCAGAAATTGGAGCGAGAAAGGGAAGCACGCGAAAAGGGCGATGTAAAAGATAATAAGTCATTCCTTGCCAAATATGTGAGTTGATTTGTATGCATGAACGATTCTAATTCGAAGTTAATTGTGGAAACTTTTAGTGGATGTACATTGTTCCGGTGGTGCTTATCATGGTGCTATCTTCGGCAGTGAATCCGGAGGCTGCTGCTGGTGGCAATGCTCAAAGATAACTGAATCGGAATCAAATCTAGTCAATGTCGCCAGTAATTTTATAATTCACAAAAAACATTGTATTTAAATACATAACTAGGAAATTTATGCATATAATCTTAGTTTACGATTTGTTCTTTTTATCTTTTCGCTGGGGGATGTCTTCGGTGTCGTCATCGTCGTCTTCTTCGGTTGCTTCCGTCTTGGATTTATTTTCCTTGGACGCCTGTGCTGCTTCGTCGCCTATCGTCTTCAATTTCGCCATCATTACTTCCTCCTTAGCCTTCTTGCGTGCTTCCTTCATCGCCTTCTTTTGTTCCTTTTCTTTCTTCTCCAGCATCTCCTGGAACCGTTCCTCGCGCGGATCCACTGTGTAGCCAAAATGTCGACGCACTTCCTCAATTAATCTATCTTTCTTCGCCTGCAAAACATTAAGATAGAGGTAAAAGTTATAAGAGAAACAAGAAAGAACAAACCTTTGCCTCCAGTGCCTCAGCCTCTTTCTTGGCATACTTCTTCTTCAGTTCTATCATCCACATTTGATTCTTTTTCAAATTTTCAACAACTTCAGCTTGCTTTTTCTGAATGTAGTCATCCCTTTCTCTTCGTTTGATTTGTGCCATTTCAATCATTTGCGGAATTGTGTATGGATGAGCAACTGCTTCATACTCCTTCTTTTGGGCAAGCTCCTCTTTCGTCCAACAGAGTGCTGGATCAAAGGAGCTTTCCTGACCGAATCTAGCATACATTTTACGCTGATAACTGAGCGTGCCGTGTGTCCACAGCTGTGCCTCCTTGTACGGTAGTGAATCATTGACAAGATTGCGATGGTGCGGATTTAGGCCCGATTTGTTACGAGAGGATTGCAAGTTTGCTTCACGCCGCTCGGCTTCTTCGTCAATAACTACAAACGAAATAGTTTTGAACACCGTCTTAATAAATCGGTAACACACGTGCTGTTTATACCTTCCCCGACATCAGCAGATTCCGCCTCCAGTTTTGCTATGTTAACTGCATTCGATTCTGCTCGATGCAGTTGCAGAAGGTTCTTAAAGAGATTTGGGCTACGAATCTGACGAATTAGTGACGATTGCATTGTTTTGGCCGCCAACCACTTTTTTATATAGGGGCTGATAGCAGCTGATAGGAAGCACCACGGAAGCACGAACAACACCTGATAAATGTGGTTATCTACAGTTGTGTACAGTTATGCGGAACTCCCACAATTTTATTAAAAGCCGACACTGACCTCGAGCCGTGCCTGACAACGTGTGTAAAGTGGTAAAATCATCAAGAAGACTAGAATCAGGAGGACGAACTACGTGCTGAAAGCAGTAGTGGGAGTGAGGCAAAATGTGGCCACCAGAATTTTCCCCCACTCTTCGTCAGTCCTCACTCAGCCGCTCA
>JARJDR010010172.1:0-17129 GCA_030264135.1 Myllaena sp. GC000078 | reverse complement strand
GTGCGCTAGACACGTCCTTCATGTAAAAATTTCATTAATTTACATTGCAAATGTATGTACGCGACGCTGCGCCGGCGCCGGCGCGGCGCAGCGGTCAACCCAACTGGCCGCCTTGTTGCCGTGATGGAATTAAAAAGTTTCGGACGCGTCTTGCAATTTCGCTAAATAATTGCTAAATGTTAATTTATAGTTTTCATTAAACGTTAAGTATTTTGCATTCGTTGAGATAAAAAATGTGTTTTGTCTAGTTATATTTATGTCGTTGTTATTGTTATTATTTTCGTGTCACAACATCTCTTGCGAAAATCACACATGCATTTTTTGCAAACGAAAAATGTTAAGGGGTTAGACTAAACACCAAATCCAAACATTCCACAAGTGGTAATAATTTTTAATAAAATTTTAGAAATAATATATGAGTATTATATTTTTATATATTTTCGTTATTATTCTGTCGCACAGTTCGCGCGCGCAAGCGACGAGAAAAACAACATCGCAGTGGAATGCCAAATGAGCGGTCATTAAGGATGATGACACGCGGCCGCTTGCCCAGTGTCGTATCCTAGATCATTTCATCGCTACTTTACTCTACTATTCCAGCTGCACGAACTGAATTGAATTTTGTAACAAATTTTAGTAATTTCAGGGCTGGGAAAAATGTGATTCAGTGAAAATGGTAAAACGAAAAATCACGGGGTTTTAATCGAATTTTTTTCGGGCGAAATCAAATACAAACACTTATTTACAATCATCGGCGCGTGATACTTATAGGTATGTAATTGAAATATATCTATACCTAAGGTAAATAGAAAGTGGAAAGCGAAAAACGAAAAACGTATTCGAACTCGCGTAAAGAACATAAGGTGTAAAAGAGGAAGCGCGTCTACGGCAAACGAAATAAATATGGGTGCGTTGTTTGTTCTACTCTCCTTTCTTCTTTTCGTCCTGCGCCTTCCGCCGTTTGTGAGCGCCCGCGCAAAAGTTTTCGAGCGTGAAAAGCGGTAATTTCCAATTATATCGATGGTATATTGATGTGTCAGCATCTCTGCTTTCAAGAAGCTGCTCGCGCATCGGAACCGAAAACCGAATCGGAAGCGTCCGGAGAATGCGAAGAAAAGTAAAAGTCGTACAAAGACTTTTCGCTTTTACGCATCGTCATAAAATCAAATAACAAATAATTTCATTTAAATTTCCCATTGCACCCTCAACGACTTAAGCTAGTATTTATTTCAATTTATTTCCCGACACGAATGGAATACGGTTGAGAGCATAAATATACTTGCTATAGAAATGAATTAAATGTTTGGACGACTTTAAAGCCACTCGAATTAAATATACATTATATACAATTGTGCGTTTGCGCGAATTTCATTTCCGAATGTCATGCCGATAGCAAAAGCCTCTTTTACATCTTGCCATTTTGGGCACTCAATGCCAATTCCTGCTGTTTGCCCTCACGCGCTCCTCCTCCACCTCTTCCATTCCACTTCCGAAATGCTCAATTCCCCAAATCGATACGCACAGGAGCGACGGCAACGAAACGAAGCGAAACGCGCGCGACTCGTCCAATTTCAACTCCGCGCCAGTTGTGTGTCGTCATCATCGCGCCGACGAATTGTTAATTCTGTATACCGACAGCATCTCTTCCCCATTCGCTGCGCTGAATACCGCTTTGATGATAATGCCGATACCTTTGCACGTTTGTTATCACTTCCACTTCCGCTTCGAGTTGATTGTCTGCCGTCTGTGAGATTAATTAGACCGCGCCCGCTTCAATATTTATAATTATTTGCAGCAATTCAATGCGGTTAAGTATACAAGACGTTAGTAATTAGTTGATAGCGATTGACGGTTGTACCTCCCCGTTTTTTGTATTCTCCGCGGTGGTCACCGCAACCAGCTCCTCTTCCTGCTGCTCCTTGTTCGGCCGCCGCCTCGTACTTTCGCGCCTATTATCTAGCTGGGCTACGAAATATTGCAAACCACTTACTAACCAGCTCTCGTGTCGCTCGACTAAGAGACGTCAAATGGTACAACAAAAAAGCGCGCCGTATTTCACTCTCAAGACGGTAAGTAGGAAAAAAACATAACGGAGGGCATCTTGGATGATCCCACCACCACCGACCACCCTTACGCGGTTTCCGACGTACACGACGCTTGGTCATAACTCATGTGCATTGCCTTCCGGCTCTCCGCGTCGTCCCTCTTTTCCTCGTTGCGGTTACACACGGCTCCCTGTTGTCGGTCGCCCGCTCACCTGCTTCATCCTCCGGCTCCGGGCAGCAGTAGCACACCTTCTTGCGGCAGAACTCGCGCACGCCGGGCGAGCCGCAAAAGCAAAAGATGAGGATGATGGCGAGCACGAAGATCATCGTGATCAACGGCGCGATGCTCACGTTGCCGCCGCCATTCTCAGGCGCGTGCGTCGGCGTTGCGTTCAGCACGGCTGCAAAACGGCAAAAAAATTACCACAAAGTTACCATCGTTTTGCATTGGGTGATGAAGAATGATGCGCACAATGGGAGCAAAGCGACGTCGACGGTTGACAAGTGCCGCACGTAATTAATTGAATGCACGCTTGGGGAGCGCTACTTCCCTCCAAGGATAATCTTCGTCTTGGCGTTTGGGAAACGTGATGCGATATGGCAGAAGTCCATCAGCGGGGCACCGTAAACAAATCAGAGATAAATCATCCGACAAATGAGAGATCTCCTCTCTATTATTCACTTTCAACGCGCGTTTTTTTTTTTAGTTTTGAACACGCTTAACGATTTTAAAATACGGCAAATCGCTCCCAGCATTTGAACGTTCGTTGAACTACATTTTATTTTCTGCTCCTGCCTGCCATGACGAAACGATGACGGCGACGGCAATGATGAAATTCGTGGGAAAAAAACACGCTTCCTAAATGCATATGCCTCAAGATTGACAAGTGTTTTACATTAAGTAACTGTTTAATGGAAACCATGATTTATTATTATGCGTTCATTATGCGCGCAAGAACAAACAATGGGAAACCTTATTTTCTACTTTTAGTGTAATGCGATTTGTCAGTCTGTCACAATCCATTACACCATCGCCCGACATTGGCGACGTGCAAAAGGCGACTGCGGATTGAAAAATTCAATTTGCGTGCGTATTGCCCGTGGTCCTGTGGTTAAACGAATTTTATTTTGACATACATTAATTCAAAGCAAAATTTTGCTGAATGCACAATGTGTATAGTGTGTACAAAGGAAAAACGGGACCTCCGAAGAGGAAAAGCCCCTCCGAAATGAAATATTCATCGTGCGGCAAAAAAGAAAGTATGTGCGCGAGCAGAAAAATAGAAATAGGCCCAAGGCTCTTTCCTGCCTGCCTGCCTGCAATCAAAAGATGAAAAGAAACAGAAGAGATAAAAGTGAAAACGCGTAATGGAAACGCGTCCCGAACGGGTGAAATTCGCATATCCCACATCGGCGGCGGCGGGATTATTATTAATGTGACGTTTTGTTCTCTCTTCGCATTCGGCCCTTTTGGCACTCGCCAAAAGTCCATTAGTTAGCTACATTTCTTCTCGACCGTCCGTTCATGACAAGTACACTAAATTAAACAATTCGAGTTAATTTAAACTCCTCGTCAATATTGTTCATTAAATCCAATTAAAATGGAACATGGCGAAATGAACAATTCGTCGGCAAACGCTGAAATGTTTTGAGAGAAAAATCATCGCGAAAACTGGCCTGCCGATGAACGGCTATATTGGAAGAGAAGGGCGCTTGTAAATTTCCCAGTTAAATTTAATGTGACAGCCGGGTAACGGCGGTGAGCGCAGCGATAGCACATACATTGTCCAATACCGGCTCTGCATATAAATAAAACGGTTAAAGCGCGCTACGTTTCGATCGTGAAACGGTCGACGCACGAAAATAATGATCGCATTCAAATTGAGTGGCGCGCCGACTTGACAAAGACAAGAGTCCGTACAATCTACCCGAAATGCAATCAAATCGACTTTTATCGAATTTTAATGATTGCGTTTGGAATGCAAAATTTTTTTGGATATTTTGCTTGTTGAGAAATTATTTAATATTTACATCCAGTGATGTCTTTATGGATTATAAATAAATGCTTCGTAAATTTATGTTTAGTTTGCATAGCGAGCGTAATAAAGTGATGAAACGGTAACGGCAACCAAATTTTCGCGTTAGCTTCAAATTTATTTTTATCGAATTTTATATTATCGTGCTACCACTTTTAGTTTTCAAAACTCCAATGAATCTTGAATTGAATCAACATAAATCTCGTGTGAAATAAATATATTTCAAAAAATACTTGATTTAATTAATTTAGTCACGTCTAAATCTGATTGCAAGGCGCAATGAAACACTTCAAAGACGTTTATTAGTTTGAGCTCATAAAGATTAGAAATATGGCAGAAACATGTCGTCGGCACTCTCATAAACTCGGCACTTACATTGTGAATTTGATGCAAGTATAAATAAAACTAAAATAAAGTAATATTCTTAACCTCTGCATGGTAGCAGTGTATTCTCAAAGAATTTCGCAAATAACCGCAAATCACTTCGTCAACATTTCACTATAACGATAACGATGAAGTTATCCTGCGTTTTCCCGAGCATTTTCCACGTAATTATCCGTATTATAGTTATGCGGAAAACGTGGCGTGAATGGCATGGATACTTAATGATCTTTCTTGTGTCTGTGATCTTTCGTTTTTCCAGCTACCACTAGAAAAACAATTAATCGCGCTGCTCACGCGCTTAATCTTCCTTTGCTCACATCCGACACGTACCGCGCGTTAGCTGATCCATCTAACATCTCATCACCGTGCAGAATTACGCCTCATGCAGAAGAGCTGAACAAACACACAAGAGCAAAGAAAAAAAATAGCGCATTTTAATTAATATTTCCCTAGGGAGGCTCACGTGATTTTTAAATCGCGCTTGAAAAATGTGTAAGCATGTGTATCAAAGCGACTATGTGGAGGATCGCTCCCCGGAGGGCAGCTTTTGATGAATTACGGGAGGGCTTATAAAATTATCCCTGGCGCCCGAAACTTTTTCATCCGTTTCGTTCGTGCACACATTCAGCGCCTGATGAAAAAGCGTATATAATAAAACAAGGGATGATGAAATTAATAAATTGGTTAACGAAACACATAAATAACGATCCGGGCGAGCGCTTTTTTTTGTATACGTGCGCGCGTGTAGAATGGGATAATTGGGAAATTTCGTCAAAAGCAACCCCGCAGGCAGGAAGTGATTTTGTTTGCGCCTGCCACAAGATTAATTAATTAATTGCCATCTCAAAATAAATTGGCAAGTTTTAACCGAAACACATAACACTTCCTTGTTTATGTTTGGAGATTGTGTCGCAATCAACGGAGCTATTTCGAACGCTCTGCACAACCGCCAATGTATTTTACACCTGTGGAAATACGATTCTCGTAAAAATAAAAATACGCACGCACGTACATACATATAGTTACTATGTATCCATAAAAGCACGTTCATTATTATTTGCACGATAATTTTGGAGAATGTAGTTGGCGTGCCGGGATGAAATTGTTTATAATTAATTCGGCAGGCGCGCGCCCGCAGGAGAATTTACACGCAAACGCGAATTAAGTTGCTATCATCATTGAACGGGTTGCTTGCGCCGCGCAGTGGGCCAAATGGTTTGGCATTTAGTGCGCAACGCGTTTCAAAAATAAATATTTGCCATTTACACATCCACACACAGGCATCTTTGCTAGCAAATAAGATATTCCGATTTATTTGCAACACACTTATACTCAATCATATGCGAAGTAAAAGTTACTTTTAAAAATTAATTTCAAATCAAATGTATGATATTTACGCTAAGGACATTAATTGAAAACAACGCGCATGATGTACGTGTGGTTTACATTCAATTCGTTGTGCGCCGATTCAATTAACTTGCATTTTGGCAGCTGCCGGTTTGCTGCCCCCGCGTAGTGCGGTGTTTACGCATCCGCGAATGCACTGTCATTTCCAGCATTTGGGTCGATTCATCATTCGACGGGTAAATTGTTTAAAATTTACCATTCGCGCAACGGCTGATTTACGTAAATAGGTCGTGTGCAGTTGATTGATGTCAAGTCGATTCAATCCACACCGCTTCCAGCCAAAGAAAGACGAAGCAACAAACTATGTAAGTAGTTAATTAGATAAGTAATAAATAAATGCCCAAAATCTGAACGTCATGTATCTATTTGGTTTGTTAAGTATTTAGAAAGTAAATCAATAAATAAATAACATTTGAGAGCAAAAGACAACATTGTGGAACAAAACAACACGAATAAAAGACAAAAACTAATTTCAAACTTGTGGTAACATCGAACGACAACGGGGCGATTATTACGGATCACGTGCGAACGCAGAAAAGTTTCGCACGTGTCACAACAATGCGCCAAACAATCGCATCACCGTCATCATCGTCGAGGGGGCGCGCAAACTTTCCGATGACGACAATAAAACGCAGTTTATAACTTATTTAACGCCCGCGTTCGTTATTTAATTTTCGGATGCGTTGCGTTGTGGGCCGTTTGAACGATTTATCACGGCGCATAAATTTGTATTGCGCAAAACGTTGCTCTGGGTGTGACGATTATTAATAATGTCCATTTATAAATTAATGCCTAGCGCGTAAACTTCTATAATAATCGGCCACGTAAATTTCGAGATTTTAGTACCTCTACGTGGTGACCAAACACGTAAACATTTAAATTAGATACGCACCGCTAGCGGATGGGTGGTTGCGGTGGCTTTTTTTGCGGCCTCAAGGATAAATTGCATAAAAAATTATAATTTGTGCGCAGTAGAAACAGCGAGATTGTTGATGGATTTATTTTATATTTAATAAATTTCCGAAATTTTATGATAATATTTTTTTGACGCGACACAAAGCAGACGCGGCCGGAGACGATAGGTTTATTAAATTTATGTAAATTAGGCGTCGGATGTATCCTTGGAGCCTGGTATGTATCTCATTTGCCGCATAATTCCCTCGTTCCTTTTTATCATGGGTATCATCAATCCAAGCTTAATAACTGATAAAATTATTAAACGTAAAAATTACATAAATTTGGAATTTAAAAAAAGCTGGATCTAATTCGACAGGATTTCCCCGTGGAGGTCGTCTGGGTCGCGGCGCGAAGAAAGAAAAAAAGCAGCGCTCTTCAAATACGACGCGATGAAAAGTATAAGAGGGGCAAGTGTAAATAATCCTCGGCTGGTGATATTGGGGAATTGCGGAACGTGTTCGTTCCCACCTGGAATAGACGCGAACGCAAAGCTCTCCTTAGTCCCTCCGGCTCAGGGGAAGATTCGAAATAACGAATATTTTGCTCAAAAAAAACTCCCTTTGCTCTGTCTTTGCTCAGAAGAAAGAACGGAAACGGCATGAAATTAAATAGAAAATTTAACAAAAGAAAATTAAATTTTCCTGAAAAGAAATTCACCGCAGCCGGAAGAGTTCACATCATTTCCAACCCCTTTCACTCCCGCCTTGAAACCATCGAACGTGGCACGCGCGCGCGTGCATCAAATAGCGTTTGCGCCCTTCGCGCGCTCATTATTTATATTTGCATCGCGTGATCGCGATCGGGGCCGGCAACATTTACATCAATTTCCCCGCACGCCCCTCCCCATCAACAAACCACCGAGGAAAACATTGACCTTGACGTTGGTGACTGGAATAAACATGCCTAGCTTGTATGTGCGGTGGTGGTCGGATCGGGGGAAAGTTTTATTTATACGCAAGGAAACGATAGCGACCCCGCACGCAATGGACGGAGGCAAAGAAGACCACGAAAACGGCGATGAAGCGACTGACGAAAAATTCCAATGTCATTGCCATCGACGCTGGCTGGCAGGACGAGACGCAAGGACGAAGGCAACAACACCAAGGACCATCGTCAAGGTGAAACAACGCCAAGGCGAATCATGCTCTACCAATAAGTTTGATCGCTCAATGAAAAAGCCAACCGCCAACGCTTTTGCAGTAAAAAAAATGCAGTTTGAAAACGAAATGATTTCGCATGGCATATTTATTTATTTACCGGCTGTCGGCTTGGGCTTCTTGTAAATATCCATTGTGTGTGGGGCGGCTTCGAAGTATTCGATTAAAATTGCACACACGCGCTTAACTCTTATTAATAGTATTACTCGTATTTAAAACTACAACGACGTTGTTATTTATTGCATGGGTGTTCGTCGGAAGCAAGTCTGGGCCTTGTCAACTACGACCGCAACGCTGCTCTAGGACTATTGTTGCGGTTCTTCTTCCTGCTAGTGTAGTTGGCGTTGCTTGGATGGCCGCGTGCGGCGCGACGCGCGAACGCATAGCTTCAACACGCGCACCCCCGTCTCAAGACACCATCGGCGTCTTCATTGTCCACCTTGGCGGCGGCATTTTTAACAACACTTCTAGATGGCGATAATCTTGGTGTTTAATTGCATTTATTAATTACCACCGTTCGGAGGGCGGAGAGTGTTAGACAATTTGCAAACAGCGTAAGCGCGCGTGTTTTATCCTGGCCGGGGGTTGGGTGCGCCCGTCGTCGTAGTGGTCGCCGCGAGCGCCGTCACACGACTACGCGCAGGACGAGAGCCGACGCAGGACGAGAGCGCTTGTTGCCGCCACCGCCACCGCCGCCACTCTCCTGTGACGTCATCAATTGCGCCACATCCTTGCCGCACATACACAAACTTGTTACGCGATGCAAAAATACCTTCTATGTGTTTAACATCCACCATTAAATCGTCATTAAAATCCAAAACGGGGTACAAGCAAAATGCAATAATGCAGTTGTTGTTGGAAAGAATTTACGACAATATCGATTACGTATGAGCGAGGAGACGACAGGAGGAACGGGGAAGGAGGGCACAAAGTTAATTTGTTTTCATGGCGATGAACGCGAGTCGGAGGCTGGACGCTGTTGCCGCATGATTGAGAGATAGGTATATGCACGGTTAATGAGCCGCAACGCGCGCCGCACGCCTGAATTAATTAATTAGCTTTCTTGCGATGGAAAATAAAGTGATTGAAACACCGATTTCGCCTTTTTTTCATTACAAGAAACTCCCTGGTAGATATGCATATAGGTTTTAACTGGTGAATAACTGATGAGAATGATTAACCACACAGCACATATTCTGCTAGCATCCATCCATGTGTGTGTGTGGGGTAGAGTAGAGTAGGGTGCAAGGACGCGAAAGGATAATGGAGAGCAGCCGTCGTTTCGGCGGCTGAAAGGGATTGTGTTCTGGATAAACGCTGCCGAGCGCTGCGAAGAGATACGAGATACCGACGAACCCCCGCACGCTCACACATATGTAATCGGGCGATTTTATGGCTGCCGCTTAAGTTGGACCCATCGCGAAATGAACAAGAACCCAAAAACTGGTGTCCTGGTGAGAATGTTCAACGAAACTTGGGAACAGCATTAAATGATTCCTAATTCTATTTTGACTTTACATATTTATGTATACAAAATTTATTTTGTTGATGTAAGTTCTCTAAAGTTCAAAACCTATTTATCGGTACATAGATACGTTTTTCGTCATTGACGGATTGTATGTAATATACAAGGCACCAACGGTTCGGTTCCAATACATAACAGAGCATATTACTCCCCATAGGGTAATTCATCGCGATTCGCGAACAAAAAATATATGCTAAAATTGCCAAAGCCAATTCTGTTCCCCAACAACCATATCGGTATGTCAAGGAAGTTATTGGTAAATTATGCACAACGCCATCAGCGGTGAGCAATTGCATGCCAATTTGAAACTGCACATTTTTTGCGTAAAAGATGAGCAAATTTACAATCATAAATCCATTACAGGTTGAGATTGAACGTTTGCTTAACACACATTCCGTATGCCTTCCGCAATCAGCAAGCGCATGGCACATATCACATCGACACGCGGTTCGAATGCATGTGGACGAATGTAGTTGCCGCCCCGATCGGACGATTGGTCAGTCGGTCGCGCCGCAAGTATTTTTAAGCACCTGTTTCGACGTGGCTACTACTTGCTTGGCCACTGGCCCATATTCACAATAACGCTCTTTGTATTCCCGGTGTCTCCGTCCGTCGTACGCGAATGCCGTTCCGTGGCGCGATATAAATAAAGCTCGCTGCTCGTCAAACAGCGGACGCCTCCTTTTCCGTGTTATCCTAGATCGTAGCACGTATAATTGGATCGTCGGCGTCGGTCGCACGCCGCGCATATACAGGAGATGTCATTATCTCAAAACACAACGCAAAATTTTACTCATTTAATCGATTTGACATCAACTCGGAAAGCATTGGTTTACAATAGGGGTCGTCAACCAACGCCCACATCGCGATTTATTACGTTTACGTCTTCTAATTTTATCAATTAAATATTGAACTTTCTTAAAGAAGATTAGACTATGTAAAATAGTGTCCTAGATGCGTACTTATCCCAAAATCAGAAGGACTACCGGTTTTTCTCATATTCTTGGCATAACTGGGAAGAAACTTTTTATAACATGAGAATTAGACGATTAGTTGGGAAGATCAATAATGTACAAGGCTAACGTATTCTTACAAGTACATAATGCTTCCTTTGATACCAATTAACTAAAAGATTGGAACGACTACTTTATAACTTTAAAGAAAAACGCACACTTGGGAAAAATAGACTCCAATTTCAGGATGTTGTTCTACAACTTGAAAAAATTGAATCAAATCGATTTGTATCGAACAAGTTTTCAATTTGTTGCACATTGACGCAATTTGCGTCCAGCATACAAAAGCATTTTAATTCAAATCAAACATGCGACGCGAAAAGTCAATTACACGCAGCGCAACACACCGGTACGCTCATTAATTTCCGTTTGCGCGCGGTCGCCGCGCACCATTTCCGTGCGTCCTTCGCGCATTGTTGTTATTGCCGCCCAAAAGTCCTGCGCTATTTTTAGCAGCGCCACCGGGATGAAAACCAACCACGGATACACTATATAAAGCATAAAGTACTTATCATAAAGGTCGCGCGCGCGTATTTTTTCTGAATGGAGCGGATATGAAATGAACACGGAAAGAGGACAAAAAAACAAGAAAGAAATACAACGCGCGAGGTGCGAGGTGTATTCAATGTCATTGCCTTCCGGAAGCGTCGCTTATTTATGTAGGGCACCAGGCATGGACCCAAGGACGCATTGCAAGGCTACGATAATAACAAAAGCACATCTATCATACAACTCATTTGGCATCCTTGATATAATCAACATTTACATAGCCTATATTGCATTCAATTTCTAATTACTCGACGTCGTCCATATTATTACAGGTAAGTAGATGAAATGCGACTTTGTTCTTGTGGACACAGCGATGATCATTTGTTGCATGGCGCGGCGGCGTGGATGATGAAGGAAGAAGAGTATGGCTTGCGTGAACCAATTGCGACAACCCTGACCCGTTTGCCTTGACACGAACGGGCGCACGGACGGACGGACGGGACGGATCCTCCCGCCGCCAGGAATGACGTCAGGACGCAAACGATTCTGACGGTGACCTAGTTGCGCGTCGAGTGTATGTGCCGTTTTACAACCCCTCTTCGCGACTACCCCCTTTTGTGTGCGACCGACGAAATTTGGGGTAGCATCCTGAGTGTATGTACACACAATGGAAGACACAACGCGCTTCCGGGTTGGACCGCATCTCGCAAATGCTAAGCCCTGCGCATTATTATTGCCGCGTTTCGTATTATTATTTCATTTGCGTTGCATATATGTATTTATTAATGTACCAATGTGAAGTCACTGGAAAATCCAATAAGATTATAATATGAAATCCAATAAGATTCTAAGATTAAATCCAATAATATTCTAATAGAAAATCTAATAAAATTCCAATAGGAAATGTAATAAGATTCTACTTGGAAATCCAACCCTTCCCCAACCGACTGCAATTGATGATGAAATAATATATTTCAGATTAGTTTCCAATCTATAGTCAATATGTTCAAAATATATGATATCATGCAGTAAGGAGTGTTTTCTATATGCAGCTCATACACCAAATTGTAAGTATAGTCGCTCGCTAGAGACTAAAGCAGTGTTTTCTACACTTTTATGATCGCAACCCGAAAGGAAATTCATAAAAGTTTCACGACTAATCTCTATGAGAAAAATTGTTTATTTCTAATGCACACGCAATGGACAACAGGCCATTTTTTGTAATCCAGTAAAACTTTTCGAGCGCCGCACTTTTGAGAAACACTGCGCTGAAGCTTACATAATAACTGGTCAGAGTGGTATTAAATGCAATAAAATTCAACTTTGCACTTGTGCTTTGCAACGCTAATTCATCTTATTAGCTAAAATACAATGATTACTGGGCATGTTTAAACTCCACTTGATGTCATCGACAGATATATACAATTTAATTCTGATAGAATAGCAAATATAAGGATTTATATCTGAAATGATCGAAATCTAGCACTGTACCGTTTGTATTGACTGGTGAAAGTGGGAATCCCGTACTTCTAGCCATTCAAGCATACTATTCCTGAGTGCGCAAGTGCTTTTTGTTTCTAGTTTGTGGTTTTGTGTGAATTACTAATGTTGATTAATTGTATCATTACGCATATCATTGCATCATTTCATGATTGGGCCAACGATCCTCGCATACGGTGAGCTAAAACTCCGTGAATATCATAACAATTACCACCCACTATCAGGTAAATCACTAATTTTTAATCAGAACAACGTCATGATCTATTTATATCAAATTATTGATTGTATTGTATATATATACACATGCGATAATTGTCGAATATGGTATTATAGGTGATTGCGGTCCAGAGCAAGCTGTGCTATGTACCTAATGTACCTCATATTACAAAATTTCATCATCAATAATAAGAAATAAAAGAAGAAGCTCATACTGATTGTGGAACAGGTGCCTTACAATACATAATCAAAATGGGAGAAGTCCTGAATCAGGTGTGGAGTGAACTCTATGAAGAGTTTTCCTCGAGTCACCTGACAATAATTGATCAATTCTCAGAAGCGACTAGGAGAGCCAGAGAACATGTATGTACAAATCATTATTATATATGTACTATGATTCACAGCTGAGCATTTTCACTGTTTTAGGAGAAATTATTATTGGTATACTTTGTGGATCCAGATACCATCCAGGAGGATAAATTTTTGACCATTTTACGAACCAAGGATGTCAATTTGCTGTTCAGGGAGCACTTCTACTTCTACATCACTGATGCAAATACTACATGGCATGTGAAAATGCAATTTAAATCTCTATTTAAAAGCATAGAGCATGATGTGAAAAATTATTTATATACGCTTGCATTTTATGATGACTTTGACCAGCATTTGGTGTCTGAAATCAATGTGCCTGATACATCCAGTGAAGATTTGCTTTATCAACTGTATGAAATACAGCAAACGTTTCATGAGCAAATTTCTAACACATACAGTTAGTGTCATGATTGTCAAACATCTCTAATAAGATGTTATTCATTACTACTTATTGTTTATAGATCAAATTGCGGATGAGGCTGTATGGGAATCTTTTTGTGAATTGGCATGGTCGAATATGGGTCCATTCACAAACATAAAAGATGCATTAAATTTATCGGTTTATCAGCCCATTAGACATTTGGTATGTATATTACTTGATAGATGAACACAAAGTTACGTTAATATGTTTTTCAGCGAAAGGTGTTAATTATATACATATATAACCCAAAGAGTAAGCTGGCCCAATCATTCGATGAATTTGTTCGGACGAATAAGGATTTTGAAAGATACAGCCGATTTCTTGTACCGATTGCGATGGACATATCAAAGCTAAACTACAGAAACTGTTACCGACACGTATGCAAAACGTATTTTGATTATGATGTTATGGAGAAGACAATCATGAATGGCGAAGGTGGGGTATTCTTCTTCGTATCGGACGACAGCCGAAGCGAAAAGGTCATCCCACAACTCTTCACCGCCATCACCAAGAACAGTACCTACTCGATGGAACACTTAGCATGTTTCTTTGATCAGTTTCTCGAGACCAATGAAATTACAGGTGGGTCATCTACTTTACCAAATATGTATATATATTTTGTGAGGTAGACATAAAATGCTGTTGCTGTAGATATGTGGGAAATGAATGCAGTTCATGGTTGCAAGGCGAAAATAAATACTTTTGCGACCACAATTGGGATAGATGTATCCAATTTTAGTCTACATGATATAACCGAAAGATGTTGTCAGCAATCTGATGTGAGTTGATAAAGTTATGAATCCTGCAACTGTTTTAATAATGTCAAATATTTCAGCGCAAAATGTTGCTTTTGCATTTTCATCTTACGCATTCGAAACTAAATGGAGTGTTGTCTACGGAATTCATGACGATGTTCACCACTTCCCGCAGAAAATTATTGTATTTACCATGGAATACAGAAGTGGTAGAGTCACTGCCCTTTTTGGCGTTGTCGCTGAGACGAACATTTGGCATCAAAAAGTTGGAAAAAATATTAAGCGAAAGGAAAAGCGCTCTGTTTCTCTTTGTCCCAATGGGCAACACTTTGATATTATATTCAGTCTTTGACGAATCAACCAGTAAATCTGACTTGAGAAACAAGTTCAAAGAGGCGCACAATTTCTTCACAGTCGAGTCGAGTTTAGCTGAAAAATTCGAAGATAATTATGGGTTTGTCTCTCAAAATTTTATACCTACGAGTTTTGGCCCTAATATCAATTTTGTAGCCCAGTGAAATATCAGCAAGGCATGTGTGATCAACTCTGCGATCGAGACTACGATTGCTTTCAATTGGATAAGGAAGAAGAATCGAGTCTGCGCAATAAAATCGCATTTGCATACTACGGTCCGCCGACGCAGGACGACGGCACCTACACCGAAGTGCAAAACGAACAAATTACCACCGCACATCGCAAGATACAAGAAGTCGCGTCCGGTAAGTGCACTTGTCAACCTTATCGATCCAGATTACATACACGATATTAACGCAGAACATGGTGAGAATCCGAATGTATTGTACATCAGCTTCATGCGCATCTGCATCACGCCTCTGCCGCAAGAGAAGCAGAAAAAAGCCGCTGCCGATACCAACTATGAGCCGTACTTGGACTTCAACTTTGTGCCGCTGTTTCGCATCCGCAAGTGCTTCGATTGCCCCGTCAATGGCGAACCGTGCCGTTTGTTTATCGATCATTCTGGCCGCACGTATGAAAGCTGGGAGGATTTCCTCGAGAACAATCGCTATCCGGCAGTGATGTTGATTGCGCCGAAGAACGGCATTTACACGCGCGATTATCGCGGCGTTGTGCAGCTGGAGACGTGCCCATCGCCGGCGTGCGGCATCGGCCCCGCCGTACTGAAAGGCTTTGATATCGGCGTGAGCATTCTGGGCGCCATCGCTGGCGTGGCGGGCATCGTCACCACGACGCTGGTCTCCGTGCCAATACTGCCGTTCGTCGCGATGGGCACCGGCATCGGTGTCGGCGTGTACAGTATCGTGCGCAGCAGCATGACCATCCACGAGCGTCGCCGTCATCGTGAGTCGCTGAGCATCACTGAAGCGGAGGCGCGCGCCGCGTATCTAAACATCATCGCCGGCTCGCTCGGTTTCACCACAGCAGGTGCGACATTCGCGCTCTCGTACATGGCGAAGACGGGCATCGACATCGGCATGACGACGCGTGTGGTGATGAACGGCATCACCGTTGCGAATCTGACGGCGAACGGCGCGGCTATCGGTAACTCCGCCTACGACATAATCACACAGTGGTCGGACGACGGCACGAGTAATACCCTCGCTATCGTGCAGCTTACCTCGTCGGTGCTGTTCTTCGGGCACGCCATATACAGCGTGCAGAGCGCCAACACGATCATACGCAATGCGCAGTCGAGCTTCATCTCCGATGTTCTCGACTCACTATCGAGCAATCGCCAGCGCAAGACCTTCATGCGGCTGGTGACGGCGTCCGTCGAGAAGGCTGGTTCGGTACGCACCGGCAATGCGGAGGTGATCAAGTACATTCGGAACTTGGACAACGTGCACGAGGTGATTGGTGTGCTGACGCGCGACCAGAAGATGTTCAGCCAGAACGGCGTGCGCTACACAGTCGAAGGCGGCTCCATTGTATTCAACGGTGTCGAGATGAGCGTCAATGAGTTTGGCAATTGGTCGAAGATGCAGCGAAATCAGTTTCTATCCGAGTTGCCAACTGCCGCCGAACGACCGCACACGCCGATACATGTTGCGAAGGGCAACGGCATCATGATGAGTGCCGGTTACGATTTGCTGAATTTAGCATGCTCAGTGGGCAATGTTCTCTGCAATCCGGACGTGAGCAGCAAGCTGAAGATAAATTTGTTATTGGATGCGTTCTCAGATTACACACAGAAACTACTCATTCGTATTTTACAGAATTTCTTGTCGGACATTGATATTTCGTCACGATCGTTGTACTGTTCGCTCCGCAGTTTATTTCCAGGCGCTGATATCTATTTCCGAGTTTTGGACATGATCATACAATATTTTAAAAGCACCGTCCATGAGAATAACGATCGTGTCGAGATGAAAATTGTCGAAAAGCTGATTATCTATAGTACTTTTTCGATGCAGGACTTAATTCGCAAACTTGTCGAGTTCGCAGCAAAATTTGTAATTGATGAAGTTTTTCAACGAGGTGCTAGACCAGAAATACCGGTGAAGAGAAGGAAAACCACTTGCAAAACGTGCGAGGGATCATTTTACATGTAGCGTACAAACAACGAATTAATCTGCAGATAATTACAAGCTTTCATATGTAGAATTTGGTGCACACACATTGGTACTTGTGATGCTACAAGTACTATCCTAGATGTAGTCAAATAATTTTGTCCTTTATCTATATTGTTTTTTATCTATTAAACAATTATGACTTACCAGCAAAATGCATTTATGTATTTGCGAGCGATTGTTATCAATCATATCAATTGATATAACCAGCAACCAGCAATACAAGCGGACGCGTGGGTAAGTTGACATTTATCGAGCTATTCTTCACACCAATTCACACGGTTTGGGCGCTCGTCAATCAAA
>JARJDR010010165.1:0-11981 GCA_030264135.1 Myllaena sp. GC000078 | reverse complement strand
TTTCCGGTGTTTGAAACTGGTTTCCACAAGCACACCGTTAGAAGCCTATTTTCCTGCCTTGAAAGATTTTGCCCAAGAAGTAATAATATTTCATGACCTAATATTAAGATTTTCATGACCTTCAACGTTAGAAGGTGCATGTAAATACCGTTTTAAATTGAATGTGATGTCACCAACCAATTGATCATTGAATGACTTTCAATAAATCCCCTCGGCAATGTGCAAATTATTTGCCTCACGTTCGCATGCAGCTACAATAAATGTTTAGTTGTAAGCATTGCAACACAATGAAAATATACTTCAAAATGGATCGCGGATTCACTCATTCGGAGAGTGATGAAAGACGTCAATTGACACCTTATCTACTATGTGGCTAACTCTGGCACGTTCACAGCATCTTTCAATTCAAGGAATTGTTATCATCGTTTATAGCATAGTTGTAAATTTAATTCCAAAGAACTTTCTTGATGAAATAAAATTCAATATTTAGTAAGTAACAATTATTTAACTTAAAAAAATAATTTTAAATTCAATTAAATTAATTGCATGTTACCAAAGAAGAATTCGAATTTCTTCGAAGATTGATCAACCACGTTTATAAATATGTAGTCCAGGTAGTTATTAGAGCAGTTGCCGGTTATTTATAAATAAATACTTGATAGTCAACATCCAGTTTGTTAATATGTAACAGTGACAAGCGGTAATTGCAATCACATTACATATTTCATTACGTATTGATTTAATTTTAACGTGTTTTTTTAACTTTTATGTCGTTTTTTCGTTGAATGAATACTTGGTATACTAATTGTAAGTAGATTTTAATAAATATGCATCATTCGCCTTATCGTATATTTGCTAAAGCTATCTTAGTGTACTTTGAATATCATTGCATATAAAACAAATATAAGCACTTAACCACCAGAAAACATTTCGGTGTGACTTAGTAACTAACATTGCGCATCGCATCCAGTTTCAAATAAATTTTGAATCACTATGCGTTTCATTGAATTGCAGTCTCAATAATCGCAATAGGGGAATGCAATACTTATAAACAAACGCGTACCAATATTACGGTTGGATTGAACAATAGCCTTACGTTTGCAAACGAGTGTTGATTATTTATAACCAATACAGCGAGTACTTGTTTATCGAAATATTGAAGGTGTACCAAATCGCATCGCTCGTAGGTGGCTGGACCGACACCCACATATAAAACGATAATATTATAACTTATAACGCGAATTAAACCAAATGAAAGTCGGGAACAAAGTCCTAAAGGAAACCGCAGTCACCAAGCCCCCCGTACCAAGAATCAAGAAATAATTAACTCGGCAATAAAATAACCGAGATGCTGAGCTGCAGTCGTGGAAAGTGCACACCGCCAGCATTATAAATGCAAATGAAAATAAAAATGACGTGACTAAAATGTATCTTGCGGTTACATCATTGAATGTGTGACGGACGGCAAGGTGGGTGTTCGTTCCTGAGATGCGGTTGAGAGATTTCCAGCTGCAGATTTAAACGAAAATAAAATGGGTTTGTCGTCGAGTAAGCTGAAAAAGCGAACCAGAAGGCACAGTAAGTATATTTAGTAACTAGATTTATTACACTATTTAATTGAATTTCATCCGCTCCATTTCCAGTGTTGAGTGAGCGGTTGAAGGAAATGAAATTTAGTGTCGAACATGTGTCGAAATGTTTAAGTTATTAGTTCCAAGAAAAACCAATCTGTACAGTAGACAGTAGCACTTCGGACTTGCGATGCATAACTAATAATACTAATGTACTAGGCTATGTGAACGCACGCACGCATAAGCAATGCCAATGACTATTATTTAGGAGTTCATTGAAACTTCCGTTTGCTATTGAAATGCACTTTGTAAGGGATAACGTTATACTTATTGTCATTGATGTTAACTTACCCACGCTGCAACGTTAATTTAAAAAACCTGCGAATGATAAGAATTATACGGTAAGAAAGTTATTTCAAAATAAACATGTAATTGATAAATAATTGACTGAATCTAGTTCTGATTGTAACTCCACCCACTTAACTGAATTGATATAGGTTATCACTAGTAAAATCGATATATAACATTATCAGTATGCAAAATGATTGCAACTACGCAGTTGAAACAATATCATAGCCAAAACATATTGCTCAAAGTTTCATATTAGTTGCGATGGATTTGCCAAAACGTAATTTTCGTTTACGAAATAATTATAATTAATTGGAATCTGAAAACGGAAGTAATTTAAACGCTTTAAATTCGCAGGTTTATCATCATGGACCACACGCTTCGGTTCGCTGAAGCTGCAACGCGCCAAGAATCGCCAGAGCCTTGCGGTCGAGCCCGAAATCCGCAACGATGAGCAAAAAATACCCAAATCGAAGATTAGCAAATCGGTGCCGGCGGTGAACACAGTCACCGACAGCGTTGAAGACAATCTGCACGAGACATCAGCACCCACTTCAGTCGCCGACTCAGTTGCCGCCCCCGCAGCGGGTCGCATAAAACGCAAGCATTTAGAAATCGGCGTGTGGTTGAAGTTGCTTGAGCTGGAAGTGTACGCGCACAACTTTGCTGAGTTTTACGGCGTCGAGAATGTGATCGACTTCAGCGAGGCTGAGATTCGCGCGCTGGGCGTGAAAGTGTCTTCGCATCGCGCTGCAATTATGTCTAGTTTAACTGCTTTACGTGCGAAATATTATGGTGAGTCTTTTTTTCAAATTCTTTGCGTTGTAAAGTAGAGTGAAGGAGTGTAGGAATGTATCAAGTGTGGGTGGTAAACAGGATAGATGGCGTTCTATGTACGATGCAGGACAACCGTTAGAAAATGTCCTTAGCAAGGAATTTTATACTTTAAGCGAAATTGGTGAACTTTTTAGTGATTTTGGTGAATTGTTTCAGAGGATTCATTTATTACGAATCAACGCATGACGTCCATCAGGCATAGCGTCGCAGTGGATAGTCACAAAAAGATTTTGCAGGAAGATTCGAGGTGAGTTTTTACTTAAATATTAGTTGAAATAATTGCTAGAATGCAAATAAGTAATTTAAATACATAATCAATATTAAGTGAGTCAGTAATTTTCAAATATATGCTTTTCCGGCAATAATTCTGAAAATTAAGTGAATTTTCATTGCAATTAAATAAGATTTATTCAAAATAAGTATTTTAAAGAAATGAAATTCTAAATTTGATTGCTACATCTGTATTGATATGATTTGTTAATACGCTTCGAATCGATATTCAATGCAATTGAAAGATAATGAAGTACTTGAAACAAGATTGGAAAGCGTCAGCAACACAATTACAGCAATCAAACTTTAATAATGACGTTTCAATATGAAGTACTAGACTGCAACCACATAAATGAATTGTGTTGATCACATCCATAAAAATCATCCCTCAATCTTTTATGAATAGGAAGCGCAATAGCAGTAAAGACAATTTCTATGATAATTTTTCACTTAAACTGCCGCAATCGGCGTAAGTTTATCTCTTGCGTCAAGTGTTATGCGGCTCAGTCTGATTTATTGCGATCCTCTTCTCACAATGCCTCTTATCACGCGGGATCGCATCACGAGAATATTCATTAGAGTCATTTCGCAAACACCCTTCGAACGTCTGCGTGACAAGCGAGAAACATGCGTTTCGCGCTTATCATTCCGATCCTCGCCGGCCGGCTACCACCACCGAATGCCACCGAGTGTTTTAGTCTCTTCTACAGCAACTAGGCAAACGATGATAAATTGAACCTTCTTTCTTTCTCTATCTGTTGGCAAAGGCGTCAAATGTAGTCTGCCAGAGTGCAAACGGTGTTTCGCTCATTGCGCAAACCTTGGCGAGAGCGCGAGGGAGGAGGGCAGCGCTGGGGCGACTGCGCCCTCGCGCCCCAGACCTCGCGCCGCGATCAATAATACGTGGCCGCCGTGGCCGTCAAGCCAAGGGTACGGCATGGTGGTTTGTTGGTAGCATGCGCAAGGGGTAGTGGCGGCGTATTTCACCCTTGATAGTGGAACTTCCGCGTGTTCCCGCGCACCAACCGCGCTTCGTTCGCTTTGCCATTTGTTGTGCCCCAACGCAGAAATTGTGTGTGTGTGCCGCGGCGCCCTTCGGCGTGGCAAATTTACCTACGCGCTCTGCTTCTTCTCTCTACTCGGCTACTACTCACGATACGCGCATAGATACTACCCGGTATTGTTCCGGTTCACGAGTGTGGTATCATTCAGTCGGCCAACAGCAAAACCCCGCCTCGCGTGTTCGATAATAAATAGGAATCCGAAATAAATAGCGTTCACAAAGCCGCAACTAGGAACGCATTCCGCGCACGCACGCCGCTTTTAATTGAGTACATTTGTACAATCAAGCTGCTAGGAGCGTGTTAGCAGCAGCCGCGGGTGTTGTTAGTATTAATTTAGAAAATTGTGCGCCGGGCTTGTGGTGTGCTGTTGATTTTTACGTCGACTCACTGCCATTCAGGCTGTAGTCGTTTAGTTCTCGTTGAGCAGTGAATAAAAGAGTATCCTCGCCGAAGTATTTGCTATAATAATGTGATCAATAATATATACAACAAATCATCATCGAAGAGACGTGATGAAATAACATAATAACACGTTGTCCGTCCAATACTTTATTACTGCCAATGATTGAACAAGTCTTCATCTAAGTATACCATTTACCATTTAGATACAAAAAATTATTAAGTAACGAAAGCTCGGGATAAACCTATCGCGGTAATACTTATGACACCTCTAAGAGACTTGTGGTTATTCGTTGTGAGTGGGAACAAGTTTTAGCCACTAAATATGATTCCATGAACTGATAAAGAATAACTTGAAGAAGTTTAACGGGGATAATTTACCTGGAATGGTAAGTTGCTATGCTAAATTTATTCGTATTTATGATTGATGACTAGTACCATAAAATTAAAGTGACAAAATATTAACTTTTAAAACTTATCATGACATTCGAATCAATACTTATGATACGCCCTTTTTCTACATTTGAAATCCAGCGTTTCCCTATTGTATATAATTTGCAAACAGAGATACGGATCAGGAGATTTACGTAGAAAAAACACAAGACATGTTGGAAAAACTTGTAATAGGGAAGTTAGAGGAGATATCAAACAAACACGCTTTCCATTTTTCTCAAGCATCGTAAAATTTATCACGCAAAAGGAGACAGATACATGGTATTCACTCTTCACCGGCATAGATGAAAAGTTGAGCTCAAAACTAAAAGTAGAACAAGAAAATGCATAGCGTGTTTTTGCGCCGCACAACGTAAACGTAAACGCGAATGTAATATAAAATGTGAGAGCACCCTCTTCATCCCTTCATCTGTGCATGGCGTGTTGTAGAAATTGCAATTTTCGACTTCCGGAAGATGACAGCGTGTTTTAATACAACTTTCAGACAACTATTGAAGTTTTCCTTAACGTAGACTTATATGAAATTTACTGGAAATTGAAAAATATAACAATTTATAAACCAAGATACCAAAAATAACATTTTATGACTTCTGACACCAGCAAAATGATTTTTTACGCATGCCTTAGAATGTGTAATTACCGGATTACTGGAAGAATTTGTGCATGCGCTCGAGCGCGCGTGTGCTGCATGTTTAATCACCAAATTTCCCCGAAAAGGGTTGGTCAGCGTTTGATCACTTTTGACTTGTGTTCAAATACGTGACCGGTGTAAAATTAAAAATGCTAAAAGCTCTTTTTACATTTCTAAGCGTTTCCTTTCACACTTCATTGAAAGAACAAGCTACTTCTGTTAATAATTGAGTGATTGTAGGCTTACTTAGTGCGAGACTTAAATTATCTTGAAACTATGTAGAGCGAGCACTGTACTACAGACCATCACATAACAACGCCTTCTTCTAAATACGGAAAGTAAATGGTTAATCGAATGTACCAATAGGATGGCTGTGCGCTTAATATCTTTTAAAGGCATCATGATAAGAGAAGCTGGCACTTTAATTGCATAATCAATACCAGTATCTGTTGCAGAGCATTAGTAGCGTGAAAAGGTAAACTAAAGGGAAAACCCATGTATCATTAGTGACAAAACAAAGATCCCAAGAGCCGAGAGCTAGCCGGTTCCCAAACGCATTCTATACCTGGTGCTAATTTCTTTTTGATAAGGATTCTTGTTTGTGCCACACCAAATGCGAGCATAATTGCACTTTTTTAACGCAAGACTTTGATTCCGAAGTAGTTCCGTTTAATATAAATCGGGACCACTCAATATTGAAGGGTAAATTATTAATTTAAAGATTAATAATATTACCAGTTGTTATATATCATTTTGAATACGATCAGAAGATGCACGGTGATTTTCTAGTGGACATAGTTTTTTCCGCATCAAAATCCGTTGCGAAATAGCTGAGTTACGAACGCAAAACTTTGCGCATAGTCGGTTAGCTAAGAGCGTGCACCTGGCTAGCGCCACCTCATCCCTTTGCTTACTAGGTAGGCGCCTCGGCGCGACCTTGCTTGGAATGCTTGGAATGCGGTTATGATGTAATCTTTGTTATGCTGACGGGTGCACTTTTCTACCGATTAGTGCGAATGCGAGAAGCAACGCCAGACAACGCACCCGACGAGTTGAACAAGGACGCCGCCTAACGTAACCAATCAGAGTGGTCACACAGAGTGCAAAACTTTCAAATCTCGCCTTTAATGTTTAACCCCACTTTTATCTCGCATTTTTACCACTTCGAATATTTTTTTAAATTGTAAATTCTGTTGTACAATGCGTCGTTTTAACAGACTTTGTACATTACACTGTTTTTTCTGTTATATTATAGGTCTGAATTGAAGACCGCCATAGATTCTTCGAGAAGTAAAAGTGTTAATAACTTTTTCATGGTAAGCAATAAATGTTCATTAAAGTTGAAAAACTAACTTTTTTTTCTGTCGTATTAAGGAGCCTTGCACAGACCCTTCAATGGACCCGTTGGCCCTCAAACGAGCTCTCGAATGGGAGCTCAAACTGGACAACCGCGACCTGCGTTCCTACGCATGGTACCATGGAGCGATTCCTCGCACACGCGCCGAGGAGATCGTGCGCGACGAGGGCTCCTTCCTAGTGCGCGACTGCACCTCGCAGCCCGGCAATTTTGTGCTCACCTGTCGCAAGAATCAGCAAGCGCTGCACTTTGTAATCACACGCCAAATCCTCCAACCGGACACCGTCTACGAGCATGTGCAATACCAGTTCGAGGACGACCCCTTCGACACGGTGTCCGATCTGATCACCTCGTACGTCGGCTCCGGTCGACCGATCACCAGCCTCTCGGGCGCGCGCATCTCCACGCCCGTCAACCGCATGTACCCGCTCTCCTTCTACACTTCCAAATACCCGACGCCAATGTACAAGAGCTACACATCGTCGCCGGCCACCACACCAATCGGCAGCTTTCGCTATCCAATGGCGATCTTCAAGCCGGCCAGCCCAACCCGCTGCTCGCGTGATGGTGGCGGCCACGGTGCACCACGTCTACCCACCAAGAAGCAGCGCTCGCAATCGCTGACGCCCGCCGAGGCGCAGCGCATGGCGCACGAGAAGTGCAACAGCGCCGACGGCGTCATCCAGTCGCCGCTGATGACGCGCTCCGCCGGCCACCAGGAGTCACGCTTCGCATCGCAATCGCTGCCGCGCAACGCGTGCGCAGCGCGTCTCTCCATCTCGCCCAGCAGCGTGACGCTCGGCCGCAACACGAAGATCAATCGCGAGAATTCTTTGTCCGAGGATGAGACGTTGCCCGACTCGCCGCCACCCAAACCGGCGCGCATTCCATACGCCAAAGAGGCGCATTACACGGATGTGGGGGATGCGAAGCTCAACGAGGGTGGTTTTGTGCCGCACGGTAATGTGCAGCGTGTTACCTCGTATCACGCGTCCGGATCGGATTCCGGTAATGGATCGGGCGACTCGGCGGTGAGCTCTGCGGCTGGCGATGCGCTCGAAACTAGTCATCGCAATTCGGGCGTGGTCATCAAGAATCCAAGGTACATTATGAGCGCGTCGGAGTCGTCCACCACGCTGAAAAACTTCGATTTTGACTATGTTGGGGCCGAGGAGAAGCTGATGCAGATGGACGTATCGGAGGTGGGCAGCGCGAGCCGATTCGATTTGGACAACTTCCAAACGATTCTGTTGCCGGCGAACGAAAACAAACCGCTCGACGCGCAAGCGTTGAAGGGTATTAAATTGATACTGCGCGAATCGGGCTCAAAGATACTGGCGAACCACCTCGCCAAAGTCGACTTTGATCTGATTTACGGCAGCACGGAGAAGAGATATAAAAAGTTTGGGTATGGTTTGGAGTTGTGCACGTTGCCACATGGCCATCAGTTTCGCATGGACTTAATCGAGAGGTAAATTCCAAAAGTTTCCTAATGCAACAAACTGTAAATAATACAAATCATAATTTTCAGAACCGAATGCTTGAAATTACTGGTAGCCATCACAATATTAACGTGCAGTGATGAATACGAACGTGCGGAAACGCTTCACAAGTGGATAGAAGTAGCAATCGATACGAAAACAGCCCTCGGAAACTTGTACGGATTTTGTGGAATAATGCTAGGTTTATCATTACCACAGGTAAGCCTTGATCTGAATTTAGATCCAATTGGAAGTTTTAAAATGTCAATCTTTGCAGATTGAACGCTTAAACTCCACGTGGCACACCCTACGCCAAACGCACACCGACTCGGCGTTCAACTTCGAAGCGAAACTGCGCCCGATGCTCAAAAGTATGAACAGTTGCTCAAATCCACAAGCGCCAAACACGACCGTGCCGCATCTGCTGCCGTTGATGCTGCTGTTGGAACGCCAGCTGGACGACTTTATCAATCCGATCAACGAACAAAACAGCCTCGCAATGAACTGCCTGGGCATGTGGGAGGCAAACACATCCGATTTCGGTCTGACCACATTGCTGGCGCATATGGACGCCGCGCGCAAGTTCACCGCGAGCAGCGCAACGTTCCAGCGCAACGCCGACATTGTGCTGAGCGAGGCGCGAATGGAGGAGCTCACCACCGACATGTTTCGCACCGAGTTCCACCTGAAGTTCCTCTGGGGCAGTCGCGGCGCGTACGCGCTCGCTTACGACCGCCACGCCAAATTCGAACAAGTGCTCAACGTCATGGCCGAGAAGTATTGCAATAATATTAAGGAGGAATCCGAGGTGTAAGTGTGCCCACGAAACCACAATCAGCAAAACGAATCAATTTCGAATGGCCATAGTTTTTTCGGCGAGCAGTAAGTATGCGCGAAATGAACAAAATTTAGATAACTATACAACCACCAAGTTTACAACGGGGCCAAACCAACATAAATTCACATAAATTCTGCACTTTTATACGAAGACCATGAAACATGAAACGCAATCGATTCAAACTGCGCAAACACCAATAATTCACGCATCGGAATTATACTTACTGCTGTATTTCAGCTTATTAACATATGTAAAAGTAGGAATACCGCGAGACATGTACAACTAGTAACGATATTACACGTTCCGTATAAACCCGACGTAAGTTTGACGACCTACTGAATTTCGTTCTGAAATGTTTCTAAATAGTACAGCTGAAAATGCATGTGTTTTACATTGTTTTTATACATATCATTCAACACAAACATTCCAACAACACCTATTATTCCAAGCTGTATCTAAATGGCTTTTAATTTAACTATAAGACATTTGATATGTAATCAAAGGTGCTCGCCAATCATTAACAATTTGAACGAATTTCACACACGCAAAGTTCTATAAGTATGTGCAATTTATTTAACGACTTTGTGCTTGCAAACTTTGCAAACTTATATTCATCGATTTGTGAATTGATTTGCATTGACAATATGAATAACATAAAAGACTGCCAAAAATTTAGTTTATTATTATGAATGATGAGAATTTGTTTTTAATTACTGTTATTTTCTTTACAAACGATTTATTTATTTCGTAAGTAGTAAGATTTATTTATGTGATTTGTGTAATGTTTTTAAATTAAATATACACAGTAAATAAAGAAAATATTATTTTAACAATTTGTACATAACTATACGAATACATATATAGTTAAATATAAGTATTTAACGAAATATAAGTATGCAACAAACTGATATGTATGCCTGTATGTATGATGGTATTTATTAGGTTGCGCAAAATGTAAAACCGAGAATCAAATCAAATGTTTACGTCTATAACATCGCAAATTGCATTTATAATCTCATATTCCAGCATCAATGTAATAACCAACAACTAAAGATAGTTAGGAACACATCTATAGGTCATTATGCATAATAGGCAATGTTTAATGTTCCGGCTCTTTCAATCGATCAGCATTGTTAGTAAGTTATATCGAAAATGAAGTTATCCATGCTAAATTACAAAATGTACCATTTTCCATGACCTTGTAATATACCTATACATATGCTAATTATATGTTATTATACATACAACATAAGGATATACATAGTTATTACACAACTAAAATATTTATAGTAGTTTTGGGTCTGTGTTAACACAGTGTGATTCCTATATATAATAATAATATTAAATACCTAAATAAAAATAACTCAAAAATATTATCTATTCACTTGTTTTTTGCTCTGCAAGTTTACTCACATCTTTGTACAAAGCATCTCTAACATGTTGCGAAATTCTAACTTTTTTCCTATTTGGTTTGTTACTCACCACTTTACTCTTTGTAATGCCACCATGAGTTTTAGCCTTCTTTGGTAGGCATGAAAGAGGATTGGCGCCCTTTTTCTTTTTCTTCCATTTCTTTATAGACGATTCGATTTCAACTGGTATGCCACTCTGTGCCTTCATCATATCAATTTTAGCCTTTTCCTCTGCAGATACTCCTCCACCAGCATTTTGTTTCACATATTCCGAAGATGCTTGTGATGGTTGATCCAAAACAGGTGCCTTTGATACTAAATACAGCAATGGCACACCGGGAATTGCTCGCAAATTCTTTTGCAATTCACGATCCTGTGTGGCTATTATATAGTGGTTTTCATTGCGTTCGCCTACCATTGACTGAAGGCATTTGAATGCTGGCACAGGTTTGTCTCCGTGTCCACACGTGTGAAGGGAGTAATTTTTTAATATAGTCAATGCACCGCTTACTTTTGGTCCCAACTTTTCAACCTCAGTGATTGCACAAAGTGTAGTTAAGAGTTTTAATTCACCTTGCAGATATTTGGGGATGTTATCGGCTATGTTTATTTGATTCTGTATAAATGGCAAGTTAGTAATCATTGCGAGAAGAAAGAAAAAGGGGAATTTACCTTAAGTGCAGCAAGGCAAAATGTTCCATCAACCAGAAGCTGATACGGCTGACGAAAACCGAAATTATTAATGTAGAAATTCATTCGCCGATTCACTTTCTTGTAGCGTTTGATCTTCATGACTACACTTTAGAAACGTTCTTTTATTACGTATGTAATTGCAAAAATTGAAGAGATTTGCTAGTTTGCAGCCGTTTGCAGGTTATATTCGTCACATGTGGAAAAAAACAATGAGGTTAAGTAATTTACTGTCAAAAAACTTACAATTAGCGGAAAAACGAACAAATTTTCCTTATTTCCTTTAATTAATACTTATATATCCGTAAAGAGTGCGAGGAGTGCGATTGAGTGACACAGATCTGCCACGCTGAGTAAGTTTTTAATTATAACAATACAAAAAGGTAAAATTTCCAAATTCAAACTTCATAAAATATGCATTCAACCCAATGAACTATATATACTCGGAATTCTCTAAGCGCGCAGGTATGACAGCTCCGATTTCGTCAATCGGTTCATGCATTTATGGCGCGTTTTTTAAAATGATGAAATAAAAATAAGAAATATTTTACTATTGACCTTTTAAATTCTTAGAAATATATGTAGAAGCCAGGAAATCCTTGTTCCACTTTTATCAGAAAGTATAATTAA
>JARJDR010010144.1:0-21038 GCA_030264135.1 Myllaena sp. GC000078 | reverse complement strand
CGCACAATAAACGCGCGCATTTGCGCCATGGCGATGACAACTTACGAGGGTTGAAGGGTGGCTCAAAAAAGATGCGTATTTGATTCAAATAAAAATATGTATTAGATATTTATTAGAAAAGAAATCATCACAGCCATAAAAGTCTTAATCTTAACATATAACATAATCTTAAATTTGATAAGTGATAAGGGATAAGAATAGTTGAATTAAGAACGTGAAATGTTTTCGACATTTTCATTGAAATTGTTGTCCAAGTGCTCAATATTCGCCGTTTTGCGAATACTCATCGTGACGTGCAATGAAAGACGATCATTGATGCGTTTGTATCGTTGCGTCCAGCAAGAAGTATCTGATGAGAGTCGCTTAATTGCCTGCAAAACAAAATTAAATAGAATTTTAGAGATATTCATAAGCAATTAATTATAACTTACTTTAAGACAGTTGCGACAAGTTGCAAAGAGTTTTTTGAAAGCCATACTTGAACAAGTAAGGGGTTGGCAAGGTGGTAAGATGATGTTGATGTTAATCGGGATGCAACGTGAAGTCGAATGCGCGTCTCGCGGCGGGCGTGCGTGTTTTGGACTAAGCGAGGGATGACGACGGACGCATACATCCCCTCCTAGTTGTATATGCATGTTGCGTGCACGTCCATACAAGCAGTCTGCGGTGTATTGAATGGCAATAGGGTTGGTGAATGGTGGGATATGCATAACTACGTGGGAACCACTTGACTTGATCAAGCACACCACCCTCGCAACGATTACAAATATCGAAAACCACCCTCGCCGGACCCTTGCCGTGATAATAATGGATGCATAAACGCAGCCCCATTGCGTTCTCGTGGGAATTCCTAATTTAACTCGCCACTAATTGAGTTATATTTTAATTTAATTCATATCACAATATGTGTGCAGTGTGAGTAAAGAGCATTACTGTTATGATACGTATCATAAAATCCGTATTTTTTGTTCATGCACCATTTGCTTAATTTTATTCTTGGCGCAAATTAATATCACGTTTCTCTTGATATAATTTATGCATATGCAAAAATTAACCAACGATTATGGGAAACTTTCATTATGTTTCAATGCCACCGAAACCACAATAAACGAGCAATCAATAAAAGTGGGTGGAATTTCTGCAAATTCAAATCGACAGTTTTTTTTTATTATAAAGTCCTTTAAGGTCGTCTCCGCTATTGAAGCGACACACGCATGCACTCCCTTCTTGTCCCCAAACGTGAAGAAGAGTACATAGCAAGAAAAGAATGTGCGAAACGCGCAGTGCACAGTTAAAACGTGTATTTATAATAACGGGGGTAAATGCAACTCATGCGCCAAGGGTTTTGTTATTGTTACATCCTTCTTGGACGCACACAGCGGGCGCCTTGTCAAGGATGCGTTGTCCTTCTGCATCGCGGCTGACGTGTGCGTGCAGCGCGCTGAAGGCACACGCTCGCTCGCTCACTCGCCCTCGCCCTTGCCCTACTGTATGAGAGTCGGCTTGGCGCGCATTTCCCACGTTTCGCCACCCTAGCAGTAAGTCTTGTGGACTGTTGTAGTTGTAGTGACGAATGGTGGTTGGCTTAATTTGCTAGATGCGAGGGATGTTCAACTGTTCAACTGCTCCCGATTCACTTGAATTTTGATCTATTTAACCCAAAAATTAATTTCTTGAATATTTCCATCGTAATTAAAACAGTAAAGAATTTAATTCGTTTTTTAGTTATTATATTTTTGTGTTTTGAGTAACCCTAATATATTGTTCGGAAATATGAATGAAAATTTTTTGGTAAACACGCATTGAAATCACCATACACGTGTGGCAAAAAACTGGTTTCACCCCTTTTTCTCAACCTGCCGCAACCGGGGGTTTAACACTCATTATTCCAAAAAAACTTATTTTTGCAACTCACGCGGAAAGTCATTCAGCAATAGCGTTCATGCAGAATATAATTGTTTGTCACACTTCATAATTGGTACAAAATGCAAAAAAATGCAGATGGACAATGTCCAGTGTCGCTCTTTGTTGGATGGATTTACGTACCTACCGGTCAAACGCACGTGTTACCTTAATTTATGCACATTTAAATTACCGGAAGCAACGGACGCGGTTATAATTATGAGGTGCGTAAAGAATTCAACCAGTTGTGTATCAAAATATATTTATTGCAGTCTGCAAACATCACAATTCTTCATCTTTATCGTCCTTCCTCCCTCGTCAGTGGAATGAAAAAGCACACACACGGCCTATAACTATCGATAAATAATTGTTTTTCATATATACAAAAGCTATTGATAAACTTTATGACTATTAGGTACTCGAATGACTAAAAAACCCCCCTCAAACTCCGGCGCATGAATTAATAGGCGACCTCAGCACCCCACGGCCGATAGGGTTTCATCCCTTGAGCGCCACCACCTCCACCGGCGCCAGCGTTACTCTGGTAGTTCTGCTGGTGGTGCGACGTAGGAATACTGAACGTATTCACCGGATACTGGTGCGGACTGTAGCCGAGCGCCATCGATGTGGTGGTGGTGAGCGGCGCCAGCACCGATGTGGCGGTGCTCGTCAACCGCAGCGAAGACGGTGCCTCGCTGGTGGAGGAGGGCAGCGTGGGTGGTGGTGGCGGTGGCGGCGGAAGTGGTGCGAGCTCGGTGAAATGCGGTTCGTGCATGCTCTGCTGGTGGTGGTGATGTTGATGGTGTTGATTGACCGGCGATCCTGGAGGAGGATATGCTCCGCCATAGCTGCTCCATGTCGATGTGGTGGACGACGAGGGTGGTGCTGGCGGTGGAGGCGGCGGCGGGGGTGGTTGCTTGCTGGCGAGTTCACGTTGCGCTGCGCAGCATTGCAGGTGGGAGGTGAGACGCAAACGGAGCGGGTTCTGCATGTCCAGCCCTTCGATGCGCTCGAGGTAGCGTTGCACTTCGGCGACGCATTCGCGGTACCCCATGCCGTGATAGTCCATCGCGTATTTGTGCGGGTCGTAGGCGTAAGAGTCCAGACCTTTAATGAGAAAAATTAACAATAATTTATAATTACTGGTATTTTATGCAAGTTTTTAATGAATGAAATCGAAGTGGGCGAAGTAAGAACTCGTAACAGATGGCCACATGAATAATTCCGTATCATAACGTGTGTGTGTTAAGTTATTAAGTTAATGGGTGCAGAAGGAGGGAAGACCTGTTGCTGCAGTTGGCCGGTTTGCGTGCGGTGCGGGTAGGTGGGAAGCGCGCGATACGCATTCCCACGACTACACCTGGCCGGCGCCGCGGTTCCCACGCACGGCGTAACGCGTAACCCTTCTTCATTCACCTGCACACCCTACTCGGATTCGTTCGCTCGCTCACTCAACACACTTCATCCATTACTTAATCTAACACCTCAACTTTTACTAGTTCTACTATTTCTTTGAATGAATCGGGTTGTAACTTAAAAAATATGTTGGATTCGTTAATAAGTGTGTTCATATCGAATTTTTGAACTGTGAACTATGGCAACTAATCTATACCGGCACTACACTTCGTTTAACGCCGTCGAAGCAGGTGCACGACATCACTTTAAACTTCCTGTTCTCACACGCACTTACATGCACGGACGATTGCGTAATAATTGGCTCGAAATAATTACCTTTGGCATGAATCATCTTCAAATGATCGACGGTGAGCTGGAGGATCTCGGCTTTTTCCAGCTTGGCGGAGCCCTGCTTCTCGAAGGCGCTCGGCACCAGCCGCTTGAGCTCCGTCAGCGATGTGTTGATGCGGTCGCGCCGTTTCTTCTCGATGACACCGCGCCGCTTCTTACGCGACTGCATTTGGCAACTATCTGATTCTCCCGGAGATGTACATCTAAACAAGACAATTCAATTCTTATTAATTTAATACCCAAATTAAATTTCAACTTAAACTTTAAATTAGAAAACGGTTTTTTGTAGTAAGTTTAGTTTTGAAGTAACTTACTGGTCCTTGGAAGAACTCTCCGAATAAGCATCATCGCAATCATCGTTCTCGGAGAGCGAGCGTTTAACACCGCGCGGCACGGGCACCCAAGACGAAGACGTATTGGTGGCCGAGTAGCCCCAGTGCAGCGGTGTGTTGTGCGCCAAGTGATCCATATCAGCCACTCTCTCGCGCACTCTCACTCTTAACTTAAGACACTTGTTGTCGGGTGGAGGTGGTGGTGGGCCGTTACGTAGGCGGAAGTGGACGCGTGGCGCGGCGCTCGACCGAACGTGTGCGCGTTCGCCGATTGAATGCGCGTTTATTTCGCCGGCACGCACCCGGACGACGTCCTGCCACGTTTCTACCCCCCACCATATTGGCGCCGATAGCGGCGGCACTACCCCGACGGGCACCCAACCCCACCACCCTGCCACACGCTCCCGGCGCGTGTGTACCCTTCGCGCCCGATATTCCCACACACGCGACCGGGAGATGAACTAATCTAGCGTAAACCTATATTTTGGTGATTGGAATTGGGATAAGGAAGCAAGTACCGTACCGAAAAACACTACATACGTGCCTACCTATTTAGTATGTAGTACAATTGTAATAACATAGCATAGAGAGAGCGATGAGAGATAGACGGTTTTAAAGGGTTTGAGGAAGTACTTGAAAACGCCCCTCTGTCCGAAAAAAAATGTTTGTAAGAAAAGAGAAGGTGCATGGAAACGCGTGTGCGCCGCCACACGAACGAACAGCATCCATTCATCAGATGCATCAGATGGATGGAAGAGTGGAGGGTTGTGGGAACGAATCTTGATGAAGGGAGCAAAATGCTTCTACCTGGACGCGTGACTTTCGTTTGTTGCCCCGCTTTTGCTCATTCGACGGCGCACGTCTTGCACATGTGGGGTGGATTCCAATTCCTTATTCCACGCTTCGTACGCGTGGCGCCTTGCCTATATACCTAGGAAATAATTCGCTACATTGATCATTCTATACTTTTACAAATAAAGAATCTGAGAAAAAAATTTAGGATGATATTTAAAAGCCGGAGCAAGGGCGGAGATTACTGTAAATGGTATCAAAATTCGAGGGATACAACGGTAACTCACATGCTAAAAAGGTACCGCAAACTTTTTCTTTACTGTAAATTAACTAAAAAATTTAATAAAAAACTTGAACTGTAAATTGGGAAAAGATAAATAAGGAAATGAAGAAGAAATGTTTCAAATAGTTAATACAAAACACATAATAAGCAATTGAATCAACTTATAAAGAGGGGTAAAACACGCAACGCATGTAATTCATATATTCAGTCCCCCTTCAACCCTAATTCAAACATTAACACTCACACCAGGCAAGAACACGCACGCGTATATCGTTTTATGCGTGTGCAATGGATGAATGTAGTGTGTGGTGTATGTAGTGTAACATTTCGATTTGGAGCAATCGTGGGAAACGTGGCGCACACCTCGTCACACTGCCACGCGACCAATAAACCCTCCCCGAATCACGTATTTGCCACCGGCAAACAACTGTTTACTCCTCCCGCGCTTTATTTGATTGTTGGCGCACGTAATATCCGCGCAAACCTCTCTTCTTCGTTAAGCCAATTCGCATTGAATGCTTTTTAATCCTTATCTCAACCTATCTTATGACCCAATTCTATGCTTTATTATTTGCAATCGTAAAACTGCAAATAGTGCAAATGATGCTTAATTGGTTAAACTGTCTGTCATTTAGAATACTTACAATAGAAGGAAGGCACTGGGAAAAATGGGAAATATTTTTAGTTTGCAGGACGAGCGACGATCGTGCGTGTTCGTCTACGTCGTCTTTTAATACATTTCTCAGCACACGTCTCTTGGCTCGCTGCCGTCGGTCGGCGCGTTGCGGCGGTGTCGAGAGAGTAACTTTGCGATAAGCCACCGGCGCGCAACACCATGTCGGGCGACGTCCAGCCGAGGAAGCGGCGCGATAAGAAGAAAAAGAAGGGTAAGCCTAAAGCGCGCACATCTCAGTACTGATCGAAGCACTTGAATAACTTTTAAACAAACACACTCATACGCACACACCCGCGCAAACGAAGAGGAATTGCGTAAAAGTTTAATGTCGAAATTTCGGCATGCGCGCTGCGTGTTTATTAATACCCACCCGCGTCGACAAGCGTATTAATAGCACGCGCCGTGAAAGCGCACAGGTCAACGCGCAACACACGTTTTGTTACATATCTCGATTGGATTAGAAGAAATGAGAGTTTCATGTAGATGAGGGTGACGATGGTGCGTCGCATGGGTACGCGCGTGTGCCCAGTGTCACGCCGGTGGAGGTGGACGACACCAATATCCACGTGCACCACGATGACCACGGCACCGGCGGCGGTTTTTGCGCCAAGTTTGTCTTCTTCATCCTGCTGTCAGCTTTGGCAGTGCTGATAGGGTTGATTATCACCGAACATCGTGGCCTGACTGATCGTAAGAATACTAAAGGAGTACAGCGGTTGGATTTGAAATGATTTCGGATCTATTGCTCTAGTTGATAGTGTTGAAAAAGAGAGTCGCTTCTCGCAGATCTTTGAAGGATGGGTGGATAATACACCGGATGATCATGATGACCACCATGGCGTTGGAGGTCATGATGACCATGATGAAGAAGAGCATGACGAACATGATGAACATGACGAACACGACGAAGAAGAACATGATGAACATGAGGAAGAAGATGACCATGATGAACATGACGAAGAAGAGGAAGAAGTAGGTCATAGTGAAGAAGAGGAGGATATTGTACCTGAAGAAAGCGCCCATGAGGAAGAGAAAAGTGCTCAAGAAGATGAAGAAAGCGTCCAAGAATACGAACAGGAAGAAGATGAAGAGGACGATGAGGAGGAGGAAGAGGAAGCAGAAGGTGCCAGTGAACAGGATGAAGTAAGTGAAGCTGCTAAGACTGAAGAAGAAGAAGAAGAAGAAGATGAAGAGGAAGACCAGGATGTTGAGGAAGGCGAGCAGGCTGCCTCTGAAGAAGGACCCAAATCTGAAGAAAAGGTAAATTCTAAAAATTAGATAAAAACAATTTAAAAAAAAATCTTATTTGCTTCTTGTCTAGGATGAAGATGCAGGTGATGGCGACGAAGATGAAGCTGAAGACGACGCCGGTGACGTCGAAGAAGGAGAAACGGAAGGCGAAGATGGTGAAGAGCAACCAATTGGAGGTAATTTTCTCAAATCGCTATGTACTTATATATATATATAAATAATTGTCATTGATGACATTGTGCTGCAATCAGGGAATGCAAGTGAATTGTTGTTTAATATACAGCCAGTCGTTTTTGTCTCGTTGTGTTCGCAGTCGTAAAGGCATCGGTCGGTGTTGCCATATTGGTGGTGGCGTATGTAGTGCTGGTCAAAAAATGGAAGTCCGGTCTGTAGCCAAAGCAAATTGCGCTAAAAATATCGCTATCTGTAATATCATAGTAATTTCCTAAAAACAGACGCATGATCTCTTTCTCTCTAATTTGTTGTCTACAACGCACTACTTTGGTTGTGGTTGTTATTGTCGCTGTGCTCTCTTGAGAACGTAAACGTTTTTTGATCGAAAGGCACAAATTCGTATTGCCGCGCGAACCACCTTTCTGGCTTCTCATAATTTGCGTACGTCTCAAACCAAAACACACCGAACACTAACCACTGGCATTTCCTGACCGCGATCAGCTATTTATGATTTTCTCCTCATTTATTTAGCAACTGTTGTTTGAGTGTTTTTGTGTTGTTTCTGTGTGTAAATCATGTTGTATATAGCCTCCCATTCTCATCCATAACAAGATTTTGCGGCTTGCGTAGCCTAACAAATGATGTAATGTAGAAGGCGAGAATGCGCCCAAAACGGAGATTCCAACGGATTTGGCACGCCGCAACACGATCGTAGTGCCGCCCAAGGTCGAAGAGGTGCTGGAGCAGTTGTCGGACGAGTATTCCGAGGAGGAGATGGACGACGAGGAGATTATCTTTCGACCGAAGGAGTATCAGAGTCTGCGCAGCACCTACGAACGTTCGCTGACGCCAGATAGCGAGAATTACGATGATGAAGATGTTGGTGAGGAGGAGGTGGAGGAGGAAGAGGTTGAGGATGAGGGAGAATATGATGATGAGGAGGAAGAAGAAGAAGAACAGGTAGAAAACCAGTTCGAAGGTAAAGAGCCAGAGGAGGAAGAGGAAGCGGAGGGCGAAGGAGAAGAAATTCTCTCCGAGGAAGACGATGAAGAACTGATGAAAAAGTTGGAAGCCAAATATGGTAAACTAAGCAAAGACATAACCGACGACTATGAGGAGGAGGAGGAAGACGAAGATGGAGAAGAGGATATTGAAGAGGACGATTTCCCTTGGACACGTTAGTCTTGAGCATTTGTGTATTCCAGATTGGACGAATTTGCGCAACAAGTCCGTGGCAGATATTTAAGCACAACCTTTTTGTTTCTAGGAACCACCCCCGCATCGGGGCCACGCGATGTCGATATTGAGTTCGTCGAGGACATCCCCAGCGCGCCTGCCTACATGTTTGAGAACATTACCAATGCTGAGGATCTCACCATCGCCGACCAATTGGACGAAGCTCAAGAAAACATTATGATAGTAAGTGCCCTACAGCAACATCTTTCTTCATTCTTGCACTAATCTTTCAAATTCTCCACACAGGAATAAGCCATTAACTTAAGTACTAATTGCGTGCATTTTTATCTAATTTCCAATTATTTATGTTGTGTTTGCCTTTCGTTCTTCCCCAAAACTTGGAATGTTACCTAAATAATTATGGTTCACTTGGCTTCCGTTAATTTCCTACGAACACTTTCCGCACATGAACCATCTGAACAACTTCGCGGGAAATTGACGGAAACTGTTCCTTTGTATGTACATTGTTATGATTTAGTAATTTTTAAGGATATGTTTGTGGTTTGTTGTGTGCGTATTGTGTGTGTGCGTTTAGAACGCTGCTTTGGCTCTCACCCAATTCGAGAGCATCCTGCGCGCGCGTCCGGCGTCCCCACGCGCGCTCTACGGCCGCGCACAGACGCTGGACCGACTCGCCGAATTGCAAAAGAGCAATCGACTGCTAACCGATGCCATTACTAACTACCTAACGGTGGTGATGCGTACAGCGGACGTCCCAGATGCACTTCTACGTGCCGCCGCTGCCCGATGCATCAATCGCTTACGATTCTTGGGTAAGACGCCATATTGCAACGACGCCATATTGCGGCAACGCCATAACTCCTCATAACAGGTCAATACGATCGTGCGATCGCCGTGCACAAACAACTCATCGCGCGCTTCCCCAGCGAACGCGTGCATCGTAACGACCTAGCCGTCACCTACCTAACAACCAACCGCATCAACGACGCGCGCTCGCTCCTCTCCGACATGCTCGCCACCTGGCCGCAGGACGGTTTCGCTCTGGTGCACTACGGCTTCATACTCAAAGTACAAGATAACCGTCTCGCGGACGCCGTCGACTATCTCCATCGCGGCATCGCCACCCGCGAACCGGGCGTCATTGATGGCCGCTTCTACTTCCACCTGGGCGACGCACTCGTTCGACTCGGACGCCACACCGAAGCGCGGCAAGTCTACGATGACGGCGTGGCGAATGGCGTCTTCCTCTCAGCGTACCAGCGCTCCTTGTACAACGTGGAGCATTTGCGAGCGCAACCCTGGTGGCAGCCCGCCGACCTGCCGCCCGCATACCGCCGCTTCCTGGCAGCACTGCAGGCGAACCATGCGCGCATTCGCGACGAAGCCGAAGCGGTGCTCAACGAGCGCGGCAAGTTCTTCGTGGACGAAGCGGAGAATCTGCGCGCGGCGGGCGTGTGGCGGCAGTTTGAGTTGTACGCGCGGGGCGCGCGGCATGCGCGCAATTGCCGGAAGTGTCCGGTGACGTGCGGCATTGTGGAGTCGCTGCGTGATGCGGCTGATTGTCGACGCGGCCAGGCGAAGTTCAGCGTGATGCACGCCGGTACGCATGTTTGGCCGCATTGTGGGCCCACTAATTGTCGACTGCGCGTGCATCTTGGGCTGAGAGTTCCGTCGGGGACTTTTATTCGCGTCGCCGATCAAACTAGGTAATGATTCGAATCAAATACAAATTTATTTGCCTCAATTCCCCGTAATTATAGAAAATTCCATATAAGGAGAATAATTCTTTATGGGTATTGTTAGGTCATGGAAAGAGGGTGAGATTCTGATATTCGACGATAGCTTCGAACATGAGGTGTGGCACAACGGCACCGAGCTGAGGCTGGTGCTCATCGTCGACGTGTGGCATCCGGAGTTGACGGCGGCGGAAAAACAGAGTCTCGCCGCTATCTGACGCTTTCCAACTTTGTACAGTTGTTTTTATATATAAATATCGACGAAAGAAATAAATAAATGACTATGTAATAGAAAAAGTTTGAATTTGGTTTGTTTTTGGGGTTAAGGGTTGCCTATCGTCATTTATAGGGGTTGGAAATATAAGGGTTGATAAAATAAATATACCTACATTAAAATAATCAAATTAAATGAAATTAGTGAGAAAATAAGTGAAAAACAGCAATAATTTATTTCACAATAGTTTATTCCAGATATATAGTATATTTTCGTCTACATTCTCATTAACACAGGTATATATTTAATATTCTTTGTCATCGTTATTCATTTATACAACTGCTGCAGTAACTGGAAGCACAGACGCATGCCGAACATCACATTGAATTCTTTGTATAATTTTTTTCCATTAATCTTCTCTCATTCTATGTAGACCAGTTATTGTCTGACTATATTGTAAGTACTTTACGCACATAATTTCATGTGCAAGTGTATCGACTAGAAATATAAATATATTTATATATGTTATGTAGCAAAAGCCCAAGGAACATATAGGAACGAGTCACATTTTCGTTTACAATGAATAGAATGCATTTCATTCCATCTGCTATTATTCCTGTAAATATATCAATTATGCCTAAATTTGTGCTAGTTTCTCATATGATTTTTAATATCAATCAACACATTGGAAAAGTCTAGATATGCTCTATATACAAAAGGACATTATTGGCATAATTGATCATCGATTTAACTTTGTTTAAATCTGTATTATAAAATATGCTCGTTCATAATCAAGAAATAAGCAGCGATATATATTGCAACAATGATTTGAAAAACAAGAAGAAATTCACATCATAAGTATTTGGGTATATCCCCAAGTTGCGTAACAATTCAAAACTCCTTCCTTAATTCTAATAAAATTTTATATATCATCTTATTTGTCATTTTATTGTCAAATATTTCATATTCATTAGCATAATAATTGTTTTGGGGCTATTAAAATACGTGTCTATGTTCAACATTTTTGAAAATATGTAAGTATTCAACATTTGGAAAATATTTCTTCATTTGATTTGCTTGCGTTAATAAAATAATGATTTATAATCAAAGTTCGTTATCTTGCATTAATAACTATTTTATTTATATGTTCACGTGAAATTCATGGTCCAGCAATAAAATTTCAGCGTTCATATAATAAGAATATTTTTCTTGCATTCAATTTATCGAAATTAGTCCTCTTCTGCATACCTTCGTTTCAATTTGTAAAGTTTTAATATCACGTGCTTGATATAGTTTTTATTTTATATGTATCATCATTTGCAATTATTTATTGTCTGATTGAGTGATTTTCTGAAATTCGAGAGATTGGTTTTTGGCAGGATAATTACTTTTTGTATATTTACCATTCTAATAAATCAGTTTGTCCTTTGCGGTCGTAATTGTTCTAAAAGTGTTCCATTCGAACTTCAGAAAATTTAAATCGCCAGTGTATATGTATAGTCAATCTTTCTGTTCGGTATTATTGTCTTTATGTGAGCCACTTTAACATATAAGTGTGCTTACCACACATACATTGATACGTGTATATAATATAAGTACTTAAGTATTTCCTCATAGTTATAATATACGTAAGTACTGCATCAACATTTTTTCTAAGGATATCAATAGTGATATCACCTACTTTTCTCAATAGCTCCCTAAAATGCTCATTCCAGCAATAACTTCCGCTATATCTCTATCATTCGTAATGAATAGTCATCGTTAATACTTAACAAGTGTAAATGTACACTTGTTGGTAGGTATAATATATTTATTATCATATGGTTTTTGATATCATTTCATTTTGATAAATTTTGTATAATATAAGAAGTTCCTTAGCTATCAGTGATCAGCTAATCTCTCATGTTATGTCTAATATTTGATTGCCCATGTATTGTTAATTATCCTCTGATTGGTGGAGCTATAGTAATTTAGCGTCCTTGTCAAACAAGACGCCGAAACCCATCTGCAACCCATCTGTTTCTAATATAAGAACATTATCTGACGCTCCCTACCTCTACCATCTCAATACTTTTAATTACTTATGGTTAGTTCAATGTTAAGTACTTCGTATCTTTATATAAATCTATACAAAATTATGATGTATGTATATATTTATCAATATCTTCCATCCGCTTTCGTCGTCTAAGGGTATAAAATATATCAAGCGCCGCTGCGTTGGTGGGCATCGTTGTCGAGTAGGTAGTTTTCGGGGCCATTGTCTTCCGTTCGATTTCTAATTTCCCTTCGCACAGCGCGCAAAACTTAAATCAATAATTTCCGGGGCGGCGAGCGCCCTTGTGTGCTTCGGTCGCGCATTCCTGCTTCAGGATGCGATCTTACGTCGATGTCGACGTCGAAGACAACGATGCCGCACGCACGCAATCAATGTATAATATATAATGACACAGCTGTATAACAGATCACATATAGCGGTCCGCTTCGAACACTAGGTGAATTGTCATCAAGTGCATATATTTTGAGTGAATGTTTAATTTTATGATTATCACTATTTTAGGATTGATCTAACAGTAAGACTTGTTGTGCGTAGTCGGATTGTGGCTGATTTATTCTTTCGAGAACTAAAGGAAATCTACTTTCTTCTATTTATCTTTGTGTTTTCATTTTTTCAATGCGGTCCAAGAAATTATATTCTTACCTTTGAAGGTGAAAGAGAGAAGCTATTTTAATGAAAACGACGTTGAGGGTTGAACTGAATGAGTTACTTATAGAACTTGCCCGCTTTTGATTCTGCAAATTTCCCTACCCTTGAATGAAACCCGTATTATTACTACTTGATGGAGCAATTTAATAGACCTCTCAGCACAATATTGATTCTATTTTAGTTTAGATGTAAATAGATGTATATGTAAATATGATTATGTAAAATGCCCTGTCTGCAGTCGGTGATTAAAGCATCAGCTCCGTGTTTTATTTGCAAACCTTTGCAACTTTCACCTCATCGTGAGTGGTTTCTTTTTTTATATATAAATAACATCACATCAATATTAGATTATGACTCGTGTATGAGTAATGTATATGGTATGACAATTATCGCCGTTCGTCTCCTCATTAAATTTGCGTGTTTGCTATAAAACCTTTTATTTATTGTACCTTGTATATTTTGTACCATTTCGTGTTTTATTTACTTTTTAAATTTATTTATTTAACCGCTTGCTTGCTCATCTTACCCAAGTCGTTCATACGTGTAAATGTTTAATTGATACATTGTTGATTTGAATCGTTATTGTCTCGCATCATAATTGAAGGGGTTTTCGCTTATTGTCATCGAGTTGGACTGATTAGGCGCTCCCTAATCGGTGTAGTTCTGCATTTGCTCGAGTATCCAGGGCACGTAGCGCGGCACGTAAGCGTAGACGCCGGGTAGATGCGGGTGTGCGCACTTGATGCCCCAGCTGACGATGCCACCGACGTACCAGCGGCCGTCGCGGGCGCCCTCGTCGCGGCAGAGCAGCGGCCCCCCAGAGTCACCCTGTGTATGTGCACATCATATCATCGTTTTGCAATTTTTATTCGATCGAGGCCAACCGGGGCCACCTGTTGCCAGCGAGACCTTGAACGGGGGACCCTTCAAAGCGCTGCCTGGCCAGCATCCAACTCTTGCCTTTGAGAGTGTGTATGAGAAATGGTCTCGATTCGGTTTTTTGTGAAAAAGTTCGCAGTTCGCTCGCTCGGCTGGCAAGAATTATTTCGACCGGGAATGGACGGTGACAGCCGCTGCCGCCGCAGGGCGCATAGCTCGACGCGAAATAAACCCCGGGATCGACCTTGGCCTTAACTCCCTCTCTATCCCCACCATGACTCTGCGCGCAACCGCGAATGATGTGTTTTTTCTTTTATTCACCCCCACATTCAAAACACGCTGCGTTGCAACGCAACTCCCCGAATTACAAAGTTTTTTCATCGCGCACCCCCCGCAGCTGTGTCGGTAACTATGTACTATGTACTACATCATGCATGCGGTAAAGTTTGGAGGCTCACCTGGCAGGCGTCCTTGCCGCCTTCTTGGTAACCGGCGCAAATCATGCCGTCGGTGACGTTCAGCTCGCGGTTTTCCAGCCATTTGTTGCATAGCTCGCGATTGAGGATCGGCACGTCGACCTCGTTGATCTCGGGAGAGTATTCGGATCCTGCGTGAGGACCAAACCAAATTAAAGGGACCAAGAGGATTTGAAGGAGGAGGTTTTCTTACGGCCCGAGTCTTCTTTCTTGCCCCAGCCGATAACGGTGCACACGGTGCCCGGACGCAGGTCGCGGTTGGCAGGCGGCAGACAAACGGGCAGAAGATGCTCATGGAAAGTAACACGCGACGCTAGCTGTAAAACTGGAATTATTAGCAACCCCTCACATTGGCGGTGCGTTGATAAATACTTGAAAAAGCGCCACATCGTTATCGTGCGCAATGCCCAGGTTGTACTTGGGATGCGGTACAACACGCTTCACCTGCACCTTTTGCCCGTAGAAGGAGTGCGCATGCCGGCGCGTGATGCCCAGCTGGATGGTCCAACCCCCTACATCGGAATGACTACCATGGAATTAGTATGGAAAGCGTTGAAATGTTGTAATTCACTCACTTGCCAACGCAATGCGACGCAGTGAGCACCCACTGATCGGCAATGAGCACACCGGCGCAGTAGAAGATCTGCTCGGAGCCGCCGAGGATGGCGGCGAGGAAGGGCCAGTCTCCTGGCTTGGACGGTGTGCCGCCGACGATGCGCTTCGTGCGGCGCTCCGCGTACGTCTTACGCACCTTGCCGCAAACTGCAAAAAACCCGTTCAATTCCATTTATATGCCGTTTTTTTTGCAGTCTTTTTGCAATTTGGTAATTTACGGTAATTCGTGCAAGTCAGCTCAACGGTAGGATAAGATTTTCCACGGCATGCGCCAAAATCGCGCATCATATTCTTGGAGAGCTTCGCCTGATGCATGCGCCACTTAGTGGTTGTTTCATGCGGCATCGTCAGCACATCACTGCCGATGCGTTCCGCGCCACGCCAATGGCTCTCGCTAGCGTTCCTGCAAAGCATTTCAGCAAACACAAATAGCGAAAGTTCCAAGGATGCCAAAGTTGTGCGAGGGGAGAGGGCGGGGCTTACGCGTAGCCAAGCAGTGAGCAAATATGGTCGGCGGTCGCCGCCGGATCCCAATGGCGCACGCACGCCGGCACCCATTGCTTCTGGCCGGGCCGATAGACCTCCAGCTGGCCGTGGCCGTCGTCGCCGTTCTGCTCGCTGAGGCGCACTGTCAACAACAACAAACACAAAAAAGGGGATCACTGCTGGAAAGCTTTGAAAGCCAAACAAACGCACAGCAATTGCGCTCGTCCTGCGCCCACGGGCAGTCAATCTCCCCGTCGCACATATGCTCCGCCGACATGCACTTGTCGCCGCCGCAGTTGATCATTCCGGCGCCGCACCGGCTGCAGTTGGTTTCATCCGACTGATCTTGGCAGTCGACGTGCCCATCGCACTGCCAATCACGCGGAATGCATCGCTTGCCGTCGCATTGGAATCCAGTCGCACACACTGCATAAAACAGAAACACTTAAATAAAATAGCAAAATGGCGGTGCTTCAAACAAACCCGGTTTTTTGGCGCGATTGCGCGCTTCTTTGACCTCACGATGACCGATGCACACGTCCGGATCCAAACTCTCCGGGAAGTAACTACAACGCAGCAGGTAGTCGGGCAACTCAAGGCCGAAGACGTTCAGGAAGAAACCGCAACGTTCCTTTGTTTCTGCGGTAGGAAAAAGACACTTACACATTTCTAAAGTTAGTGATCAATAATTTACCAATGCACAGGCTACGACAAGGCCCAATTAACGCGCCGTTCGGCCCGCACTTTGGCACAAAGATCGTACAGAGGAAGAGCGCGGTCAACTCATAGCAGCGCACATCCACAAGAGCATCATAAACCTCCAGCTCTTGCTGCGCTTCCGGCTGGCCGAAATGCCCCATGAAGTTCGGAAAGATGGTGAAGTTGTACGGCACACGGTGCTGCTGGCAGAAGTTCACAATCACCGGTAGGCAGATGCCGGGCGCCGGATTCGCCGCCGCCGCCGACGGACGCTCATAGATGATAATCGGCGCCATCATCGCATTGGTGGCGTTGAGCGGTGCGGTGGCGTTGTTCACAATGTGCACTTCCAGGGGGTAGGCTTTGAAGTAGGCGAGCATCCCACCGCCAATGGCAAGCAGACCGAACGCGTTGAGCAGTAGTTGCGCGAACCGGAAGCGGAGGCGCGCACGCGGCATGTACTGACTGGATGGACTTCGCATGTCTTTGATGATCTATAAACCAACAGTTACTTTACTTACAGGATCCTAAGAGAGATGCTAGATTGTACTTTGTGATGCAGGGAAATATTGGAGCCGTTCTGCAGACGCACAATGGTCTGCAGACTCGCTGGTGTGGAGGCGCTCTTTGTTATTGTCTGGTTGGCGCTGGCCTCCTCGTCGGCGATGGCGAGGTGGCGCTGCTTGTGATGCACGACGCCGTGTTGCCTGTAGGGCGGCGTGCGCGGTGGTAACAGCGGCGTTTCTAGTGTCTTCGTCGTGTAGCTGGGAGACGACGTCTGGCTGAAGCTGTCGCTGGAGATGCTCGAGTCCTGACGCATTGACATCTTCCCACCGCCACCGCCGCCACTTCGTATGTTGGTTTTGTAATATTTGGGGGTATGCGGCGTGGTGGGCACCTGCTGCTGCTGTTGTTGATGCTGGCGAGAGTACTCTTGCGCAAGCTTCGTGTTGAATTCGAACGCGCTCGGCATATGCTTGCCGGGCACCACCACCGCGCTGGGCGACGCGCCCTTTGGCGGCTTCGGATGGCATTTGGGCGAGTGCGGATTGGGATTGCGTGCCGGCGGCGCCGGGGGGATTTTACTCCGTGGCGATGGTGCCGGAATGGCTGGAATCTTAGTCGCCGGCGGCTTGGTGGTAGTGATGGTGGCGGCGCCGGGCGGTACATAGTTGCGCTTGGGCACCGGCGGCGGAAGTGGTTGGATTACTTCCGGCTGCTCCGTCATCGGGCACGAGTGCGCCGAATGGCGACGCGAATAGAGGTTGGCGTTGACTGGCGCCAAAGTGAGCGCCGTTGGCTGCAAGCGCTTCGCTTCGTCGACGTCGACGTCGCCTTCGAGGAGGTCCATCAAGCTGCTCTCGTTCGCCAAGCTGCCCCATCTTGGTCTCGGTCGCGATTCGTCCCCGTAATGCCTATCCACCATATTCTCGGCTCCTCCGAGAAGGAAAGCGTGCGGGCGCACCTACAGTCCTCCACTGGTCGGATGCTGATGGCGGCTGCACATTACGATACCTGTTGCATACATACACGCCTTGCTTGCATTAAGGCTCCTTGAGTAGATCTCAATTTGCGCATACCAACGCAATTTTCGAGATGATTAAAAACTGGCGCATATTTCAACCGCTCGAGTTAATATACGAATATTTGCACATCGAGGACTCGGAGGAATCCCGAGATGTATAATTATATATTTATATGACCTCTCTTTAGGGAGCGTGCGCGCATCGCATAATCGAACCGGAAGAGGGCAAATAAATAATGCCTCTCGCCGGCAGCGGTGGCGTGCGTCGAAATGTCAGGCGCAGGCAAAGTTTTGCGAATAAATTTTCCACGGCCCCATGCCAGCAACCCCCACTCTCTCCCATCCCCGAATCCAGCCACCGCGCCGCTTCCGCTCGGAGAAGCTAATTGCAAACTTCACAAATATGCGAACGCGCCAGATTACATCGAAGATCGGTAGCCTCGGTAGGTATTGCAAGAATTTATGCGCAACTTGTGGGGCTAGCTCTATTCCCAAATAAGAATTTTTTTCTGGCAAAAAAAGGAAAACAACATCCGTGGTTTCGGTTTCAGATTGCAACAACGCGATTGACATATGTTTGCGTCTCTCGACGAACGTGATATCTTCACACAGTGTGCGGTTTTTTTTTCCGGGAATTGCTAACAATGCACAATTCGCACGCGTCAACCAACCATCCCTCCCAGGGGGGGAAGAGGGGGTGGAACGTGGAATGGTGACAAACAAACAGCCACCGACAACCATGCGCGCGCGAATGTTTGCTCACGCGAATGGCGCCCGCCGTGTATTTACCGAAACCGTTAAAACGCAAAGTGCACTTCGTTCGAGCGGCAATACTCGCCTGGACGAAATTCGTGCCCGAAATTGAATTACCAGCCCCGGACGCTGGTCGGACACACACGCACATGCATCCGCCGGCAAAAGTGTTCAAATGGCGAAATTAATTCGATCAACGTGCGGCGTGAAGCAATTAACGATTGCGGTCATGTGTCTCATCCAACAACCAACATTTATGTTAACGCATTGTATGAATAGTACGTATTTGCTTTGGCATTTGCGAAATATTTCCATATCGGCACAGTGCTATTGGAATTTAATTACAGCGCTTTATTAGTTCAAGATTATGTCATTAAATTGCCTGTAAATGGTTTGGATGTATAATGAGATTAACAAAGTTAAGAAGAATGTGTTTTGCGGGTGGATATTTCCAATCACCAATAAAAGAAAGAGAAGAGAATGCGCAGACGTAATTCAATGACAGTTATTGTTCGACAATAAAACTTATCGGTTTTAATTAAACTTCAAAATTGTAGCGAGCTGCGAGAAGCGAGCTGTCGAATAATGTTCGGTGAGAAGCGCAATGCGCAAGCGATTAGAGATAATTCGCGCCCCGCGTGCCAGGTATTTGATTTGATTGTTCGTTTATTATCTCACCTGGACGACGAAGCCAGGCGCAAAATTAATTTCACACTGACTTTACTCTTAGCTACCTTTGAAAGCAACGACGTAAATGTCGCAATAATCGAAAAACTTTTTATTCATTGCCAATAAATCAATTTTAGTCATGCTTCAGCTTTCAATTTTATCGTTATTTAAATGTATGATAACATTGTTTGATGAATGTGTGATAAACTTGATGTTTGCAGTTAAAAAAAAGCGCACACGAAATATATTAAACTGTCACGACAATATTGCAGATTTTAATAACGGCCGTCAGTCTGTCTGTTTGCTAGTACGAGTATACATTTCCATGTTCCATGTTTGCAATATAACGACATGCTGAACATTTCACAAATCATTTTAATAAAAAATTCCTCCTGCGTTACTTCCGGACGTTATTTAAATATCGCTCGAAAAATGATTAATTAGCGTGGCACGCACGCTCAATCGCGGCAGCATTTTCAGGTGCGTCGGGCGCACCACCTGTCGTTTTTCGCGTAATAAGTATGTAATTAATTACCGCACTCTAATTAAACGTCTATTACGGCGACGGCGTCGGTCCGTGGGGTTTTTTGGGTGGAGCGCACGTAAATTGGCCTTGACACCACCACTCCGCCATTAGGCATCCTCCTCATCTCCATCTCCCACCGGCCCCAAGTTGCAAAACGCGGTGGTGCCGTCCTGTCGGGTAAATAACCCACAAATTACTTTTTGCCCAACACACGTATGTACCGTACATACTCGTACCAATTGGTCCATACATACGTATTTCGAATATATGCGAAACTTGGACTTGCGACTAATTGAAATAGATGTTGGCGGGGCGCAATTTGCTGCGACGTTTTAGGACCACCCCTTGCAACAGCAGTCGGTAGAAGATGAAGAAGAAAAAAAAGAAACATAACGACATTATGAGTAATGTGTGTGCGACTCGTGAAAAATTGTTAAAATGTTGTTAATCCCTACGCTACTACGTCGTAGAAAATCCATTTAAGGATCGGTCGTAAAAGGTGAAAACTTCTTCAAACAATTATTACTTACTTGGTTACTTGGGTAATTTTAATTGATAATAATTCATAAATTATAAATAGCACCAGCGCTGTTGTAATAATGTTAATAAACACCTCGCTGAACGCTTAAAGCATTCCGTAACTTTTGCGACGCGCACCGGTACGATGATAATCAACTCGGAAAAGTTACCGGCGGTGAGACGGGGATGAAATCGAAGCCGCCGGCGCTCGCGCACGCAGAAAGTTACGAGGAGAAATAAAAACGCCATTATCGTGACCACAATGTACGAAATAAAATACGCTAGGTATACTTTATTAAAAGCCTCCCCCCGACGACGTTGACGACCAAATCATAACACGTTTAATGATCGTGTTCCACCGTTCTTCGCGCGCCGCGCAAAATCAATTTCCTTTTCATTTGCTCAATTGCGGGGGGGGATCGATCGTAAAGCGTTGATAGAAATGTATTGCGCGGAACCTGGCAACCAATGTACCAATGTGTATTTTATTTTGTGTTATATATAATTCCAATTTCCCTTCGTTTTTTTCCTCTTTGGTTCCTCGATAGCTTGGCGTTTCGTTGAATTTGGATAGAAAGAGGTGTTTACTGTTTAGATTTATACGATTTCTCCGTTCGTCGTTCGCCGTTTCCACTTGTTTCTCAAGTACATACATATACGGATATGATAACAGCGTGCGGCGCGTGCGTGTCCTTGCAATTCAAATTCGCTGATCGGTAAAATGGAAATTTTCAATGCAAAATGCGATGCAATGCGATAAGGAGATGATGTCGAAGAACTCAGCAGTACTTAGTAATAAATTTCCTTTCCGATGAGTAGAATATAATTCGTCCCTCGTGAAAGTCAATTTCTTCGAACGCGTACCTTAATTCTTCTTTGAAGCG
>JARJDR010010138.1:0-28074 GCA_030264135.1 Myllaena sp. GC000078 | reverse complement strand
ATAATATATCTATAGTTCATTTACTGCTTTGTCGGATTTAAATATAGTCGCCCGGCACCTTCACCCGCGGTTGTGTCGGGCGAAAACTGGAATTAATGGAAGCCGCATTTATTCCTATTTGTCTCATCAAAAGTTTGCGCTTGCGCGGAATACGAGTTATGAACATAAACAAAAATACGTAATGCGCGCACGGGAAGGAAGGTGTGAGGGTGGAGGGACGCGTATGTCACCCCAGGGTGCATCTACAATACTTGCGCCGCCACCTTATTACGCAGCAGCCCGAGTTGTTGGCGAAAGTTGGAATTTCCGGCATTAAAATGGTCGCAAAGTTTGCAATAGTAACCAGGCCAACATGCAAACCCAAAAATGCGTACATAATCATGTGGCAAAGGGGAAAATTTTCAATTTGAAAGAAATCTAAAGCAAGTGCCTTGGATTAATTTATAATTAATCATTGCGCCCCGATGAATGACAGCCACGCATCAGCGCAGTGTGGCGAAGAAAGATGATAAAGTTGAAATCTCCAGGTGGATATGTTGGTGTGCGGAAAACGAGCAAAGTTTTACCGTCACGAATGTCCTTGCGGTGTCGTTTTCTTTTTGCGCCCAGCACCCCGCGCCAAAACGCCAACGCAAGTTTGCTCGTATATCTCAATTACTCTGCTTTAATTTATTATAATGCAAATTTTATGCTTGTAAAGGATAATTATCATCTTCAGGAAGAAAAATCATCACGAATCGTACTGTAGTTTGCTGATGGTGTTGCAAATTTAAGAAAATTGCCTGTCGATTGAGAAGATGCACTTTGGAGAAGTTCATTTCGATGCTAAGTATGATTACACTACCCCCCGAGTAGTGCATATAGACATAAACATCAAAAAGGCTATTTTCCAAGTAAATATCACCTGAATTTACCACCGTTATGCTGTCGACTTGTAACTAAATTTAAAATTTTATGCTTTTAGGAGATAACTGCATTAAAATAATAAATTGACAGCTCTTAATCAATATATAAATCGGTGCGCTTTGCAATTTGTAATTGTGATCCGCACAACAGCGACATCCCTTTTGGGATGCCAATGCCGTCATCCAACGCACTGATTAATATATTATCCGGTCGGCTGCGACCGTCGCGTTGCGTCCGGCCGAAATAAACACAATCGCGCGCGGATGGTAGATTTTGATGGAACTATTTCAATTTTCGAGGTCGCTTATCGACACAACCCGCACAAAATCAAAATTTCATTCGCCTCTCCCGGAAGTGCTTTCCGCATTTGCATTGCAATTATTTGCTCTTTAACGCATACAATTCAACCAATATACGAGTATGTAATATGCAATTGAAAACGAGTATTAATATTATTAAAACGGAGTCTCTTTCATATAAACGATGATATTTTTAATCCAATTTCGATTCAATGGCTGGAGGATGTAATAAAATACTAGCTCGTTGTCTCAAACAAAATATTCATGCGGCCAGACAGAATAAAACTGCAAAAAATAGGCGGCTTGCATTTAATCGATACGCTTAGAAACTTTTTAAATTAAAATCGCCAGAGCGCCGTAGGGAGGGTATGGAGCGTACGCATGGATGGTGCATCGAACGTTGCACATACACTCAATTTTTTTCTGCAGCGGCAATAATTCAACGATATAATAACCGCAGCAGCCGTGTCGTTTTTTTCTTCTTCTTGCTTGCCACGCCGTTTTCGAAACGTTCTTCGGCCGAGAAAAAGCGGGTCAACGCAAACGATATGCGATGCGAAATAAATCTATAGGTGCGACGAACGCACGCACGCACCGGATCGCGGAACAGGTATTCCGAATCGGAAGGAATGGAATCAAAAGAGGCGACGCCGAAGAAGAAGAAGAAAAAAAACACAGACACATGGAGATGTGCAGGAATTTCAACGACGACAAGGTTGAAATCGATCGTTTCGCTTCTTTTGCGTTCTTGCCAATGTCATCGACCACACATCAGACGCGAAAGAGAAATTCAACAATACTGGGCGACAAATTTATCACACATCTTAAGCTGCTGGTTTAATTTAAAACCGCAATGCATACGAAAACAAATAAAGAATTGATTAAACCGAAATGGATTAGGGATAAGTGGTTGGTTTTTCAATCAAGATCCAATGCGCGCGATGTGGTAAATTGGAAGGAACGTGCGCAAATTGCTGGGCCGAGATCTATTTGCCGATAGGCACGTGTGCCGTTTGCGACGGAGACGCGCGACCGGAGAGGACAGCTCTTCTTGTTTTTAATTTGTATTACATCGACGCGACGCCCGATGCCGACGTTTTCGATGGCTATGCATTGGTTTCGAAGAGCATCGGCGTCAAGTGTGCCACATTTAACGTCGAACGTCGGAGGAGAAACGGCCGCCCGAAGGCATCGAGAGTTACACACGCGCGCGGAAGTGGGCCACGCGACGCCCGGTGTCGTCTTCTTCGTCGCCGAGGTCATCAGACGTTCAAAACGCTGTTGTTGTTATCGATACCATTATCGTCATTTTTTTGTTTTTCATTTCGTTATGCATTTAAAGTGGATTCAGAATTCTTTTTCGATGTTTAAACTATTTATCATTCACCCAAAATATTTAGGAGTGGAAATGTCCTTGCCAGGAACTAAGCAGGATGCGATGACGAATCGACCCAGAAATTAATTCCATATGTTTAACATACAATTCACACTTATTGGCTGCATATTAACAATAATTCAAAATGATTGATTTGATTGTTATTTTATTTGCAATAAGATAAAAGAAAGCCGTATTAATAATGCCTCAACACGTGCGGTGGCTTTTTCAAATTAATGAAACCCGCGTGTGTTTTTCACTGTTTGCAGATAAAGTGGGTTATCGTAAAAGATTTACGCATTGCCCGGCAAGCGAGCTAGGACAAAGTATATGAAAATATGGGCACATTAGTAGCGTGTTGCGCACGTCGCACGCCCACGAATAATGATGATAATAATAAACGGCCTTTCATATTCCATTTACGCACCTTTTTTTCGCTGGTTAGTCGCCTCGTATTTCTTGCGCACGCTCGCGCGGGCGTTGGTTAATATCGGGCGCGTAATGGCGATCGGGTTGGGCGCCTCCTCGCGCCACCAGTTGCACGTGATTGCGCTGTTTTCTATAAACGATGGATTTGCGCTTTTCTCTGGCTGCTAAAAGGGTGCTTTTTCATATAAACTTATTGCTATCATACAGCAGATTTGAAAAGATTTAGGTACTGAATGTTGTTTATCCTTTTTTATCCTTTTCGGTTTTCCCGAGTTTTTCTTGTTGCAAAAAGGAAAACAGGAAGGAAATAGTTTTCTAAATTGATTAAAAGTTATCAAGTGTGCTGTAACAGTAGTAGATGAGGGCGGAATGATAATCGAGAGCGTCGCGCCTTCATTCAGGCTTCATTGCGCACATCGCATGGCCCAACAAACAGCGCACACGTCGCCCGATTACATCCCGCACTTAATCGGCGCCAATTTGCTACGCATGAATAAATTAGCGCAATTCGTAATTGATTACGTTCGGCGCCGATTTAATGCTAATGTCTCAATTCTCTTTTTCTTGCACTAGTACTATTTTAATATTAATAATTAATACATTTCCGAATAAATGTATTTAGAGATAATTCCAAAAAGCGCATGGCAAAAGATAATATGGAATTGGTGACAAAGAAAAACGGTATTATAAAGTGAAATTAGTTTGGAAGAAAGCGGAAAACTTAATAACATTCCCGGCAACAATTTATGATCCTCCGAACGAACGAACGAACGAACGCCGTATTACGAATTTAATTAGTGCGCCCTGTCGACGACGACGACGCTTGGCAGCGCAGGGCGGAAGCGGAAAGGGGTAGCCGAGCGTGCACTTGACCACAATGCAACAGTTGTTCGAGGATGACGCCCGACGAAGCCCAACACAGCGAAATGCACGACGACTGACACCCAGCAGGCACAGGCTGGCTGGCTTCGCGAAAATATCAAAATTTCATTTTTCGCCTCCCCCCTGCCACCCCTCTCCATCTTCTCGGCAATCGTCCGCGCGCGCATTTCCCGCACATGCCAACGCCGGTTATTATGATGATTATCATTTTCGGTTGTCGTCACGCCGTCTGCGCGAACGTTCGTCGTCAGCAAATGTTTCAATTTGCGGACGGACGGCGTCGTCGTCGTCGTTGTCGAGGGTGGCGCACAACTAAAAGAAAATGTCTGCAATGAAAATGCATCCAACAGGGCGTTATTGAAATGAAATCTCTGTGGCAGCATGGGTTGGATGGCGGGGCTACGGGGGAGAATGAGCATGAAAATCGGTTGCATTTGGTGGTGCGCAAAAGTCGCGCATGTGGGACGGAGTAAATTTACGACGCGCAGCCGTTTACCGCTTCCGCCTTATAGCTTTATTACATCCGGCAGTGACCGCCACGAACGGTGCGGGGGTGGCGTTGGGGGGGCAAGTTGAACACCTCCGGCGTATAAATGTGAGTGGTCCGGTAGGCCTTTCTCGTCGGCTACCACCCCGAAACATAAACTCGGCACAATTCGTCCGCGGTCCTCGCATTGTCGTCGGTCGTCGTGAATACGTAAAATGAAACCGCCAGAGGGTCGGCGCCAAAACGAAATAAAGAAAATTAAATTATTTATCTGTGTTTTAGCCTCCCCCCGCCATACATAAAACACTTTCATGTACACGCGGGGGGTTAAGCGGTCATGCGCCATATTTAAAATTGAACACTGCCTGTGATCCTTTTGGCCATTTCGATCCCTTGCGTTGGCGTTGCTGCGGTTGTGTGTTTTATGCGTTTGCATGCGTGCACTTTATTTGCATACGCGCATCGATAGCGGCGCCCGTGATTGATAAAGCTGCAAAACGCCGCCCGGACGCTCTTTAATATGCATAAAATAATAATTGCGCCAAGCGGATAATATTGACGGGGGTTGGGAGGGAGGAGGGAGGCAAAAATATATCATCCCGATTAACTGGCGTGCTGCGTTATAAATGTAACCATATATTTATGATTGATATATGCGAAATTTTCAGCCGCCCGCCGTGTGGGGTGGGTGTCCGTCCATCCGGCCGGCATCTCTCGCACAACAATGATTTATTGAATGTGCGGCCGCATGCGCATTAATAATGCTCAAAATGTTTGCCTATGGCGCATAACGCATCACCTTCCTCATTCGCCAGGACGAAAACAAATACTCATTGTTTGACTGCGCGGGGGGAACAGAGAGGTGAGCCCTTTATCAAAACCACGGCGACTCGAACGTAATCAAGGATCCATGTAAAATTACAACAAAATTTTTAAATTTGTTGTATCACGTGTTAATTGCACCTTTGTTAGACACTAATAGTTTGTAGTCATGAAGAGCATTTCTTTGACTTGAATAAAATTTTCCAGGACTTTAAATAAATTTTGTAATTGCAATTGCCGCTTTTTTTCGTTTTTTTTTTTCGTGCGGTTGCCAACGAAGCGAAACTTATAGCTAACCGCAACATCAGTCGAGCGCAACGCAGCCGGGGTTTTTCCCCCGAATCCCCTTCCTTAGCACCAGCTTCCCGGACTAGTGCTGATCCTGCGGGCGGTCATCTCTCGACCGGCTGCGTAATCTACACACACTACGTATATGACGTGTGTTCGACAAATCAATAGCTATAGCTGTCACCCGTTCGACCCTCTTTGCTGCAAAAAGAACGTTGTTTTACCTACAACACGATATTTCGTTGGAAGATTTTAGAGAAAAGTGAAAACCTTTTAGCCACCGAAAAAAAACGGAAACCCTAAGTCTCAACAAATTGGCAATATTAAAACTAAAATTGATCATCGCACCTTACGAACGTTGCCGGCGCGCAGATGCTCAGCGTAGGGGTTGGCCGTTAGACGCGCACAGGCAGTAAATTAAAAACGGTCTCAAAGGGTCGTTTTTCATCGCTCTAATTAAAATGTCAGCGGCGTGCACTTAACAATTCAACGCGCGGGGCCCAGTGCCAAGTCGCAATGGTTCATCAGGTTTTTATATATCCGGGAGCGACGTTTTGGCCATGCGCGTTGTTGCAGTTGCTTTCTGCTGATTGCAAAGTTGCAACTGGCAATGTTTTTTCAAGAAAAGCCGCGCGTCGGCCGCCGCAAACGGATGCGTGCTGTTTGTTTAAGGGTTCCAACCGTCTGCGTCTGCTGCGTGGTGGTCAAGTGCTTGCGGCCAGAGCGGATGAGTGTGTTTGTCCTTCCACCTCGTCCATCCCCTTCCTGCCAGCAAGGATTAAGCAAGAAGCGGCGAAATTTGTACAAGCACACAGGAATAAAGACATAAGCAATTGACTAGGTGCAGCGCCACGACCCGGATATAGTCGCCATATTTCATCGCTCTGAATGCACCTGCCAACCGAGCAACCTTTGGTAAAAAGCCGGTGCGCAATGGAGCTGTATAAGCAAGCGTTGATCTCACCACCGCCAAGAACGTGCGCGCATTACAAATGGCTCATTCATAAAACACGAACAACACATGAATAACCGTTGGCGTCGCCGTTGAGGGGTCGTTTTGGTACTTTCTATGTGAGCGTCGTCATTGTCACCCAGACGATATGCCCGCTATTAATCCGCATGCAGTGGAACAGAATGGGGGGTTGGCTCCTTCGAGTGTCCTGCATTTTGCAGCGCGTGGTTGATTTGTCTAAGCGGGGCGGCGGAATGCGGCCGGTTTTTGGGGGAGCCAAAGCGCTCGGGATAAAAGTGAGTTGTTGAAACGAGCGCGCGCGCCCGGAAAGGGTGACGTGCCTTGTGCGCAAAGATGCTCATTAAGACATGCAAATGAGCCCCATTTCAATTCTTACGGCATTTGCCAAGTTGCAACGATGGGGTTTTGGTTTTCATTTTTTTTTGCCGACAAGAAAATCTCTCCCTCTACGTAGTTTAGTGTTAAATTATGAAACTATAATAGGTCAGTTTTTGAAGGACCTCATTGCGTATTCTTTTATGCCGTATTCACCTCGTTGGTACAAACCTATTGATGTAGTGTTACGAATTAATGGGAAACGAACTTTTGTCGGGAAACTTGCGCGAAGCGCATATCCCATGAGACCCATTGTGCCACCGCCATCCCCCTTTCGTTGTCGTCCTTGTAGTCGCAGCTAAGCCAACTGAATAAGTGAATTAAAATATTTATTAAGGAATTCACATACACGCGTCCCGCGGGATCCATGCTTAATTAGCCAAGTTACCATCTTAGTTACTCCTTGAATAATTCAATTTTACACGCGGCGCCCGCCGAAGCAGCAGTTGCGGTAGGGCGCTCCCGATGACGAAGTAAACTCAACGACGGCGACGGCGGCATCTTCAAGGATGAGTTCATAGCGCGCGCACCGAACAAACTTTGCGCCAACGTCTAATAATGGCGACAGGACTGTATCATCCCCATTCCACCCCCGTGCGCGCGCTATGTAGTATGTCGTTGGCGCATCCTTTGTCAGATGACGACGGACACGGTTGTTAACTTTTTGGGCATTTTTTGCGCTCGGTGTTTTAATTACCATGTCGCATGGTGTCGGGTCGCATTTTCAACTGTCAGCCAAAGACGTCGACGGCGCGCGCCCTATTCCGGTGGACCTATTAATATGATAATAAGGAATAATATTTCAAGTGTGCCGCGCCTGGCTTTGCCGTGCGCGCGCCGGAAGTCGCCTGAATATACAAAAGAGAAACTCCCTTCGCGATGCAAATACGGTGCGGAATTATTAATACTCGCGTGAACATTGACGCGGAATTAGCAACCCTATGACGCCAAGTTTGATATGCATGTTAAATATTTGTACTTATTCAAAATTCCCGCTTCTCGCTTTGCTTTGCGTAGCGAACGTTTTTGCGGATCGTTCCACCATTCACACAAACCCCTCTTTGATGTTTACATCCTTATCTACGCGCGGCCGGCGCCTCCCGCCTTAAAGAGACACGCTCGCCGCAATGATAAATTGTCGGCGGGGGCGACACTTGAGACTGACCACCGAACTCGTCCATCAACGTCGCACCGCCCTCCGCCGAGCGACGGCGACAGCGTTTGTGTCGCCGTTCATAAGTATTTCTCGAGTGCATGGTGAAAAACAACAATTCATTACCGCAACGAATCCTTTCTGGTGTCATTGTCCTACATTACGACCCCCTCGCTCCCACGCTTGTCGACACGCATGCGGTGTGCAATCGATACCTGCGGCTTATCATAAATTCGCTTTTTATCCACCTCCCCACAAAAAAAAACCTAGAAAGATATTTGCGCGTTGTCAAAATATGATATTTCTGGTGAAAGAGATCAGCATTGAAGAGGGGAGGGATTCAGTGATCTTGATTTACTGATTGGAAAATAGCTCTTTTTCCTTCCGCTTTGCCTTTGTACGCGACTACCGACGAGCCGTTCGAGGGAACGGAAGTTTTATCCTGTTTTATATCATCCCTCGCCCTCCTCTTCGGAAAGCGATCAGCACGCGGCGAGTGGGGGGAGGAAATGAGTGGAACGTAGAACGTATTGATGGGAACACGCGCAGGTGTTGATTTTCAATTGGTCGTATTCGAAAACAATCGGGCCGAACGAGTGAATTTTATGTGATGAAAGTGCAGTCGATATAATTCCCATCGCAGGCAGCGGGCGCGCTGTTTGACTTAATGAAGTTCATTGAAATGTGTGTGTGCGTGGTCCTTTTCCGCATTCACTCGTCGAATCGAAGACGAATTGGAATTGAATGTAACAGAAAGCAGGTGGCGCGTGGAAGGGGAGGGAGGCTGTTCGCCGCTTGTAAAACACGTAATTGATTATTCATCAATTGCGAAGAAAGAAAGTCGTTTTCCACCATCACCACCCTCACCCTCCTACATTGCAGGCGCGCCGCGAAGATAAATTAGGATTTGAACGGTTCGTTGCTCGTAGTCGGTCGTAATTTTTATGAATTAGAGAGGACGCGCCTTTTTCCTGCGTCTTCATAATGGTTGCGCCATAAATAATCCCCGCCCGGACGCGATGTCGGAACATCATTAGTGCGAAATTGTACATTTCGCGCGAGCGCGACTTTGGCTATCAATTATCAGCCCGGCGCGGCGTGACGATTAGGAAAACAAATTGTAACGTCGCCACTGGCTCTCGATTTACATATACAGCAATTTTTCCTCAAGCAACTTCTTTTCGGTGACAAAAGATAATGAATAATCACGGCCATCATCAATTTCAATAAATTCTGCTTCGTAGCCGATGTGCGAATAATAATGACATTATTGTTGTCGTATTATTTGCATATTTTTATCGCACGCTCCCCTCTCGCCCCCCTCGGTTCATTGTTTATCTCTCATTCCTTGCGTGTTCTATTTGCATAACCGTATTCAATGATATTGGAACTACTAGAACAACACTCGAGTTATTGGCGAATAGTCGTCGTCGGCGGCGGCGGCAGCGTGTTTATCGAGTGAGCAAATAGACTCGACGAGACGGCCCGGTCCATCCGCCCACACACTACCCACTTTGTATCCAACTTGATATCGCCTCTCTCGTGCGTGGCGGTGCGTGCGATGAAGCGCGAACGGGGCGCGCACAGCCCCGTTTCAATGAAATATACTCTAGCAAACTGAAGCATCTTGTCATATGAGCTGAACACTTACTATCCATCCACCATATAGCCAGTTGAAGTCCCTACGCACAAAAAAAACCCAAGTTGAAAATACGATCGATTTTTCGACCGAAAATATGTGAGTTTTTCCGCCCTCCCTTGTCGCCGAACGACTTCCCATCCAATTTTCCTAAGTACATCGAATGCGTGTTTACAACTTTTAAGTTGGGGAATTGGGCTTGGGGAGGGAGAAGAAACTTCTTAAATATTGCAAGTCGATTCGGCGCGATTGGAATTTAAACGCCAATATCGGCCCGGGCAACTTTTGGCCATTTACCTAAGCGCGGAAGACGTCGATTAATTATTTAGCGCCAAAGTGACGATGCGTGTCGTCCGCATAAGTGAATTTATGTGTGCAATTTCTACCGCTCGCTGTGATTTGAATTTGCTGCGCCATCCCAATTCCGACGCTGTGCTAAGCAATAATAAAAGATGTACGTGCGTGTATTTCGAGCGCAAAGAATGGAACAATAGCGATTTTCTGCCATCCACCTACACGCACCACTCCCGCAGCAGCGCAAAGAAAGGAAAATAACGAAATGTACGAATAGGGCAGCCCTCAACGTAAAAACACAGCGAAAACTACTAACGCAAAACCATCCGTAAAGCATAATAAAAGAAAGCTTCCTAATACCATCCGCCCACACCCTCTCCACGACGATGGCGACGGGCGAGACAATGGTGCATATAAGAGCGAGACAAAAAATAAATATCTTATACAACAAAACAACATTACACACAGCAAGGCAGCGAGTGAACGAGCGAAGCTTTCCCGCGCGCTGGAGCGAAGAAAAATGAAATTGGGACATATTTGGGAAAGAGCCATAATCGCCACGCTTCACCTCCTCCTCCTCCTTCTACTTCAAACTCACCCTCCCGCGCGCGGGGAGCGCAAAAGTTAATGTTCCATATTTGCAGCGGCGCACAATACGTGTCGAGTGTGGAGGCGCCGGGCATTGAAGTGGCCAGTCAGTGTCTGCTTTATGGGCTATCACCATTAAGTCGCCGCTGCCGTCATGAATCAGCGAGAAGCAGAGAAGGAAGAAAGCACACCGTTCGTTGTCGCGCTTCCGCGGATGTGCAAGAAACCGGCGCGGCGTCGGCGGTGGGACGTGGAAAACATTCGCCAGTTTATAATGTCGGTGTGTTTTTGTGTGTGCGTGTGTGTCTCTGCGATTAAGTGCACTGCGAAACGCAGTGCGAGAACAAAAGTCGCAATTGATTAGCGCAACACACCCAACCAACCTCCCTCCCATTTTCGCTACCCTCCTACCCCCAACCCGCAAAGTGGTGTTGTAAGTGTGCCGTGACATATTGTAAAAGCTTCTGTCGACTGGATTAATTGATGTCTTCGCCGCCATTGAGATAAAGTGCGATGTCGTCGGCGAATGACACTTCTCTTAGCACTTGCAATAAGTTTACATCTTTTTTTTTGGGCGAACAAAATCGTCGATTTAATTACGTTCATATTTTTATAGCGTGCCAGTGAGCGTAGGGATGGCATGATTGATAATCAGTTTGCGAGAGATGTCGAAACAGAGTCATCAATCACGAAATCATATTCAATTGTCACCCAGGAGGAGAGAAGCCATTTCCGCACGCGCACCCGTTTTCTTCCTCGACGCTCCATTAACTCGCGTAATAAATTGATTCCGCCGGCGCGCAGCACGGAATGTTAAGTAAATATCAGTGCTTCACGTTCGTCGGGGCACTTTGTTGTGCGCCAAAACCGCCCAGGTGCATCATGTGTCACATTCATGCGCCTTGTACTTACACCGGGGCGCTGTGCAGCGATATTGCATATTAAAATGATTAAAGATTTCACGTTGGTGGCTGGCTGTGTGCATTATATTAACGCGTGAGTAATTTGGCGCGCGTGCGCTGCTGTTGTTATTAAGTGGGCGCTCGCACACTCCCGCCTATTCTGCGGTGTGCAAGCGATTAAGTAAAGGCAAAGGCTTAAGGGCGGCATATGGCTGGCACACATAAATAACACTAGATTTTTATTACTAACGCGCAAACCTTGAGTTGGAAAAGTCAATGAATTTCGTATCCACTTAACATAATCGCGAAGGGTGGGGGCGTTTTCGGGGAACAAACGTTGCAGACGGGGAAGGACCCTGAGGGAAATCAAGCGGCGTCGGGAAGAAGTTGGCTGCTGCAGCACGGCGACGATGACGCCGGAAACTGGTGGCAAGTGGGGGGCCACACGGCCGACAGGGGATCCCATCAAGAAGCTAAAGCGTATGTGCGCCATGCAGATCTCTCTCGCACAGGCGCACATCATTTATCACCGTTTAACTATCTGGATTTAATTTCTATATGTATAAGTATAAACATTTCATCCCTACACCGCTCCACCGCAAACCGGTTTAAAACTCGAGGGTATTTTTTCAAACGATTAAATATAAAATAATATATCCGGAATAATACCCTCCATCACGCGCGGCAATTTTCTCCATCGCCGCATCTGTTTATTCAGGTCCAGTGGCAGTCGGACGTCGGACAGGTCGTGACCGCCACCTTTTCCATCATGCCCACCTTGGTAGTAGGGTACGTGTAACATTCCGTAAAGCACTCTTTGCTCATCGCTAAATGTGGGCGGGCTATTGATAGATCGCCCGCGCCGAAAGCTGGCCATTCTTTTCGCGCGCACATATGCGCTGCGCCCACTGTTTGTATAGGTAACATCGAGTATTGTCGGCCGGAATTGGGCATTGAGAGTTAAGCCGCCCCGACACTCGGACGAGGACGGGTTCGGGGGGGCCTCTTGTCTCGACAAGGGACGGACGCAAAGGAGAGAATGGGGAGCGCGCGACGACGTCGTTTCTTCTGCATGGACAAACGCACTGAATGTGTTTGCTCAACGCGCGCTCTCTGCGCCGTTATCCTGCCGTCGACGGCGTTCTGAGGCTTTGTTGTATAATATCAGGACGTGTTGTATAACTGCTGCCGCATCGACGCAAACCGAGCTTATTCGTGCGCATATGCGTTGCGCACAAGTCCGACTTAATTTTGGAGAGACTCCAACATAATCAGCTTTTGGTTGTGTTACGTTTTACATACCATACACCAAATTGATTTGCTAGTGTTAATCAAAAGAGTATATTAAAATTCCTTGAGGCAATTGAACGTAATTACAGTTTGGGGAGCAGCTCTTTAGAGAGTTAAATGCATCGAATAGAATAATGACGATTGTCCTTGCTGCGGCGGGCGCCCGCAAAACCGCCAACAAACGAGCCTGTTAATTTCGCATCGGCGACAAAAACCCTGTTTGACACCGAGCATAACTGCCGTCGTCGTCCGTCGCCGGGGCGTGCAGTCATTATTCCCTGACGTGCGATGTTAAATTGCAATAGTTACGCTCATTTGGAGCTCATTTTCCTCTTCATTTCACAGCAACAAAGTGGTAGCGCACGCGGCTACGCTCGACGTGCATTCCGCGGGCGGCAACTTCTTTATAAGGTGCATAAATCACGGTGGTGAGGGAGCGCAAACGAAAACGTTGCCTTCTTCGCATCACCACTGACAACGCGACGACTGTATACGTCGGGTAAGCGGCTGGGAGAAGAAGAAGCGTTGGGTGTGTGAGCGTGTATACTAACGCTGCCTATATGTTTCTTTTCCACTTTTCAAGCGATTCCCTCTCTGGTGTGTATCCTTGCGCAAAGCCCTCCCTCTTACCTCTATGCATTTTTCTCTTTTCTTCAGACACACTACACACTTTATCCTTCCACTTTCTTGGCGGGCCACCCCGTGCTCCCATCTGGCTACATCCGTTCAACATGCCTTTTTCCGCGTCTTTCCCACCCGCCCAGCGCCAGCGAATAAAATCTAAATAGAGTCGCAAGCAACTGAAAAGGATTCATTTATACCTGAATTCGTGCGTTGGAGGCGGCAACGGCGGCAAGGAGATTTCCGGCAAAAGAACACCATCTACCCACCCGCACACAAATCGTTGAGGTAAATTGATTGCAATTGCTGTGCCTCTGCCGTTGCGGGAGGTAATGCGCCTCAGCGCACGGCTCACTGCGTCGCTTTGGCGGTTTCCTAAGACGCCCGTAATGAAACGCGCGCGTCCTCAAGCGCTCCCCAGCGACAGTTGCGGCGTACGTTAATCTCTCCTTCTCTTTCACCCACCGCCAGATACAAGATACAAAATTGCAAAGACCGAAAACCTATTGCATAATGTAGCTGGCTATATTTTAAATAAATTGCAGATATGTGCAAACGCCGTCGCCGTCGTCCTGGCGTGCCGTGCAGCAGCGGTGCGTTCGTTGTACCGTGTAGTGTATGTATAGTGTATATTTCATTGATTGCGCCCCGGCTGGTTGGGGGGTGCCTTGCTTCAGGGGGGAAAAGGCAGGCGACAACGCCCGCCCTACCGCCCCTGCATGTTCTCTCTTTCTGCGCGCCGCGCTGCTCTCGGTGTGATCCCCCCAGCGCGCCGCCGCGTGCTGCTGCTGCTGCTGCCGCCCGCCGCCACTGCCGCCTCCGGCCTCCACCGTCCGAGCTGTTCTGTAGCTGCTTATTTATCGTGCGGCTGCGAGAGCTGAATCGTGTGCCGTTGCCGAGAAGAGAGCACATCATTGTCGCCAGAGACGGGCGACACGTTCGTTCCTTCGCTGCCGCCGCCGCCGCCGTCGCCGGCAGCTCTCTCTCGTCTCCCACCCCACCCCCCAAACCGCGGCCTACCCCATTCGGATGGTACCCGATGTGCGCCCGCGTGAGTGACCGCGTGTAACGTTTTTGGGTTAGAATCGCGTCTTCCGGCTGGGCAGGTTTGTTTGTTTGTGGCGCGCCCGGCGCCTCCGCGTGCGCGTGCAAACCGACACTGCCCACGGCGCGCGCCGACGCGCACACTACGCGCGACCACGTGACATGAGCAACACCACACCAGCACGTCAACAAACAAACACGCGCCGCCAACCCCACTACCACCACCCGCCACCACCACTGTTACCATCCGCGTTCTTCTTGTTGTTGTTGTTTGTTGTTGTGGTGCAGGTGGTGATCTGAGTGCGCGCGTTTGACCTCTTCTCTTCTCGCGCGTGTGTGTGACTTGGCTTGTGCGTAAAGCTGCGATAGTGCCGCAGCAACGTTCTTCAGTGTGCCCCCGGTCGTGTGAAACAGTTGCCTTGGCTTCATCACCGGTCCTCGTGGGCTACAGCCTCGTCGGCGTGTACCCGTGCGCGGTGTGGAAGCCGCGTCGCGCCAACAGCCCCTCGTCGACGGCCACCACCTCCACCGCTACCTCCTCCGCGTCGGCGTCATCGTCTTCAGCACTTGGTGCGGTTGTTCTCAACCAGCAACAACAACAGCAGCAGTTACCAGCCAGCGGCGCGGGGCCAATACGTAATCGTGTAACGACCGGCCGCAGCCAACCACCGTATCCAGTGTTTAACGTGCCCTATCAGCAAGCACACCACCACCACCACCAACAACAACAACAACAGCAGCAGCAGCAAGCACCATCGCTGCATTTTCATCAAACGCAGCAGTTGCAACCGCATAACCACAATCCACAGCAGTACCATCAACATTGTGCGATTTTTACCGGCGCACCAGCTGCAGTGCAACAACCAACGCCGCAGATTGCTAGTAGTCATCCAGTGCCGACCTGCAGTTGTCGTGATCATCCTCATCAGCAACAGCAGCACGTAGGCACACCGCAACCACCGCAGCCGCAGCAGCCGCCACCCACCGGAGCGTCCCACGCGGCGCCGCAAGCGACGCCAATGTTGTTCGTTCCGTTTTCGGTGCCCAGCTTTGCGCCATCGATGACCGGCAACAGCCTGCATGTGAACAACTGCAGTCCTTCCAAGGTAACCCATTCAAACACACTCATTTTTATGCCGCGGCGTCGTTGTCTTTGTTATAATTTGTAAAACAATGCCTGGGCATTGAGATGACAGGGGTGTTGTAATGAATTACGCCGTCGTTGGCTCGTTGGCGCCCACGCCTTCCTGCGTATGCAGAACAGGGGGTGGTGGTTGGCTGGTTTGGCGGCGGGCTATTATTTAAAAATGAGCGCAAGTTTTTTAATTTACATTTATATGACTGCAATCTGCAGCCGGGCGGACGGACGGATGCCCGGCGCATCCACCGCTACCTACCCCACCCACTGCGCGCAAGCGCACTTCATCGCGTCCCTACTTTGAAATTCCATTTCGTTTTCGGCAGCGCAGCGCGACGGGAATGGCTGTGCTGTGCGCGCACGGCCCTGGCTTATTCATGCCAGCCATAAAATTTATTTTTCGATGCGGACCTTGTGCGATGTGCGATGAAGAGCCGTAAAGTGTGGGAGGGTGTGCGCCCCTCCTTTCGACGCTTAAAACGTCATCATTTTCTAATTCTTTTACGCAGCGCCCACCAACTTCATCATCAAAGAATAAGACCATTACTTTTGCGTAAGTTTTGCGCCTATTGTATTAATGTTTGGTTTTTTCCAGCACCCTTCGCTGGTGGTGGAGGTGGGATTGATCGATTCGAATAACTGTCTGTCTGGCTGTCATCCGCACGTGGGTGCTCGTGTGTAATCATATTTGGTGTGGCAGGATGGTGCGATTCGATTGTTTCATTTTGCACCCACGCGCAGGTATGGCGAGAGAAATTTTCATCATGTGGAAGAGCGCGTCCCCTCTTGCGTTGTTCCTACCGACACGTTCGTCAATAAATCGCGATGGAAAAATCATAGGGCAAAGATACAAAAACCGTTAATTTAACGCCAGGAGGGAGGGCGAATGGTGGGGAACAATGCATGAGGGAATACTACAACCGCAATCGTTCGCTTCCGCATACTAATCTCGTTCGCAACCGCCCACCGCAGTCCACGCGCCATGCTCATTTTTTATATCTTATCACAGCGATGATAATTTTCGGCGACTAATTGAAAAATACACTCGGTTGCCTTTCGCCCTTCTTGCCCTCCCCCTGCTGAGCAATACCTTGGTGCGCGGCAGTGCAAAATTATGATCATTGTCAAAATTACGACCCTATCATTTTTCCCGCCCGGCCTTCGCTGAGCACTAATTGAAACTTGGCCGTTAATTCGCCGCGGGACTCCCTCGCAACACATAAACTATTAGATTATGGCCGGAGGCGTGGAAAAATATGTTCATTCATTCGTATATTGCGCATCTTTTGGCGCCTTTTGCGCGTTCGCCGTTATCGCGCGGCGAAGATGAAAATAGAATGAGATGAAAAAGAAGACGGAAAAGAAGGAGCCTTGTGCTCATATTGTTTCGGGTTCTATTAAATTATATCTTCGAATAGATGTGAGGGGATGCGCGTAAATCGACTTTCGGTAATGCACCTACCCCCGCAACACACCACCACCTCTACCGCTTCCAACGACGAAGACGACTTTTGGTTATAAATTTTTCTACTTGCGCGCATAAAGTGGGCACATCCATCAACATAATTCATTTCGGGCGCAGCGACTTTGAATGCACCGAACGCACAAGGGGATGAGATACATGTCGGGAAAATACTATTTATGCAAGTGGAAGGAACGATCCGAGTGTGCCATTCTCTTAGTGTAATGTTGCGGAACAATAACATCCGAAGATGTTAGCAAGCGTTATTGTTGGTTGGTTGAGGAGCCGAACAAAAGTTGCGCCTAAGAAAATCGCATTGCAAGTGGGAAATATGTATGCATGTCGCCGAGATTTAGGACACATTTCCACGCTGCATATTTGAGCTAATTATCTCTCGTCTGATAAAACTTTCGTGGTGCTGCGCCGCAACAAAGCGCTGCGCTGCGGAAATAATACAACACGTATTTATTACGTTCGCGCGAGCTCGCGGAAATAGTTGTACAGATCGCAACGCGTATTTGTTCGGAAACTACCGCCCAGAGATAAGTACACGCAAGGTGGTAGCGGTGGCTGGTATCAAATCGTCTTTTCAGTGGCACTTTCGGCTAACTTTTTAACTAAATTGCGGGAAATTTGTATTCCCCATGGTGCGCACGCACCACAAGAGTGCCGCTGCAGTTGAACAGTTTCCGGATTATTTACGGTAACTTTCCTCCATGCAAAGTGGAAGTTGAAGAGCAGGTGGGCCATGTAAATGGTGCGCGCGGCTAATAGATAGAAATGTCAGCGGGCGAAAAAATGCTTGCGATTGCGATGCGCTTGTGGATGTTGCGCAACTTGTTTATTTGCGTGAGGGAATGGCTAGCCGCCAACAAAAGCAATTATACATTTATACATTGGGAGTTGACGGCGGTTGGCGAGCTAGCCGGGTGGCTAATCCATATTTAAGTAAAGCGCGGGCGTGTAGACACAACACGGGTTACGCTTTAATGGCGTGCGCGTTCCAATGAATACGTAATTGGGTTATACCCATCCCTCCAACCCCATCCCGCGCTGCTAGTTTTCATCGATGAATATAATGACTATTTGCGTCGTCGCGCCCGCGTCGTTGCGAAGGTAATTAAAGCGTTGGTTTAGTTGTTGGCCAACAAGCGGGGACCTTAAATAGGTGATTTGCACGTATTTTAGCAGCTCGACGATATATCACTCTCTCGCAGTTTTATAGCATTATCGAAGTTGCATCGTGCCACGTGCAACAACTTATTCGGTTAGTGGTTGCGTTCCACCCGATCCTGGCGTTTCCATTTTATGGGAAAAGTTTCCCCCCGGCTGCCGAGCAGTAGATTTTTCCCAACTTTTATATCTGCGACGACCATATGCACTTGTCGATTTGTATTGGTGCCAATTGATGCTCAAAATCCGCCACCGCAACCACTTTGCGGCTGGACTGCATCAGCAACACAATCTCGCGCATGCCATCGCATCGCTCGACGTCTTAACGAGACCTTATTGGCTTTTAAAAGCCGGGCGCGTAATTAAAATGTAAAAGGTTGTCGAGTCACACTTGGCGGCCGAACCGCGCGACCCTCTCGTCCGGATGCGCGTGGGGTGGAGATGAGATTGGGTGGAAGGAGGAGGAAAGGGTTTTAAATATTTCAGCTCCCCTCCCAGCTCACTTCCTAGTGCGGGCGCTCTAAAGATTTCAATCTATACAAGAATAATCCCGTTTGTTAAGTCATCACTCATTTCGTTTACGCCAAAGTTAAAGGGGCAAGGCGCGGGTGGATGCTAGGGCGGTAGGACAGAAGACGGCCGGGCCGCGATGCGACGACTCGGCGCTGCGATGATTAATAGCCCGACTAATCAAGCGGTTCACTGATTTTCATTAATTTCGTTTTGTGTAAGCTGTGTTGATGAGTATTTGTCCAAGGCGGCTGTGCGTTGCGCCGCCGAGGAGAGTGAGAGAAAGACCCGTGGGACATTTCAGTGCTTTTATATTCATGCCGCCGCGCAGCCCGTGGGGCATGATTAAATTTTCATGCAATCTTCGACGTTTTCGGCAAACTACTAGGTTTGTTTTTTACTAAAGTCATCGTTAGAATCCTGTTGGCTGGTCCTGTGTGTACGAGTATATCCGGGAAGGATAACCAGCTAACCGCTTCTTCGTTAAAGTGAATCCTTTGAAAGTGTCAGCCGTCTACCCGCTCGCCGCCGCACTTGTAGCGGATTACGTCGTGTTGCGTTTTTAACGGCGACCACGGCCGCCATTTCTGCCACCCGCCGCCGCCGGAGCCGTATCGATCTGTCGCCGAGTGTCGGGGGCGAAAGGACCTCCGCACCTGTATCGAAATTTACCATTTTGCATTGCTCTTAATTTTCTTTATACGATCACAATGAGGGTTGCAAAATAAGAAGTGAGTTGGACTAGGTGGAAATGCACTCGGTTTTATGACCTCCGTCCGCCCGCCCCTTGAGTTCCACCCCGTCGACGTCGGTCGCCTTGAATATTTCAATGTTTTCATTTGCAGTAAATTATGCCAACGATTGCGGCGCGCAGGGCGGCAATGCCAGTGACACTCCACTCAACCCGAATATTTATATCGTCTAATGCAATATGGTAATGCAGTTTTCCACCCCTCCACATGCACATCATTTTATTTTTACGGAAGGAAAAAGGCGCGCACACATTGTCACTTGATAGAATGGTACAATGCGGGTCTAATTAACCACACACCGCGCGGGAGGCATGTCGCTGTACATTATTGCTAATTGCCTCGTCCTTGCTCCCCACGCGCGGCGGAAAGGGGACAGGACACCAATTCAAACATGTCCCTTTCCGCCCGTCGAACGATGATGTATTTGCGCCCAAAACGCAGCCAGCCGTTTTGCGGGCGCAGTCGCGCTGCTGCTGTGTGTGTTGTTTAATGCACCTTGCCATTTACCCAAGCGCATATATGTGGGTGCACAAAATATGACCATGAAGCGAATTTCCCTCGGGAGTGTGCCCGCCGCTCATTAGTTTGATCTCCCCAAAGGTGGTTGTTGTTGATTTAAGATGGCAATTTCCGAAATAAGAGATTCGATCGTCGCGAATGTGGCATTAATTGATCGCTACATGCCCATCAATTACACCGCCGAAACCCGGTGAGGCGGGGGTGGAAGGCAGGAACATCGATACACCTCTCGGCCTCTCTGTAGAGGTGCGCACATGCAAAATTGCTTTTAATCTACAATTTGCATGATCAAACAAACCGGTGCGGAGGAGGGCGGCGCGGTTGACGCCGTCGCCCAAGGGGGGTCTATCTGTGTTTACCCAGCTTGGTTTCCATCCCCATCCCCATCCGTCGTCCTCTTGTTGCGGCTGCTGGCTGCGACCACATACATACGCCCTCGGTTGCAATATGAGAATGGGCACTGAAAAAACATTGGCCGAGAACAATGGTCAACGACGTGACTCTTACCCGAATTAGGAGCCAGGCCGCTGTCCGCAATGTAAATTCGTAATGAACCACTGGCGGCGCGGCGCGGCGGATGTATTCTTCCGGGGACGGGATCGGTCGACGGCCTCACACGCGCGCATAAATTAATAATGGCGAATCTTGTCTGCTCGATGCATCATAAATTTTTCATCATCGCATCATCTCCCTGGATCCATTCCCCATTGCACACCTGCAGATACGGCGGCGGGGGCGGAGGAATATCATCTGTGCCATCGTTTACATTTTGCAATGGCAATATATGCACTGTGTCGGTTTGGTGGGTATTAGGGCGCAGCGTGCGCGCAGCGGAATGAATAAAACAGGGCTTGATTATTACCCGCCGCACACCCCTTTTGTTCGCGCGTCTCCGCGCGTTCCGCGGCGTGCATGAATCATTCACGTTGTGCGCTCGCGTATCAGAATTCGGCGGCGGCGGCGCGGCGGAGGCGCAGGCTCAATCTAAATTTCATAACGGCTAAAACAACAGCCACGGCCCAACGCGCTGAAAATGAAAACGCACGCCCGTCAAATACACTGCGCATGGGGTGGTAGTGTAGTTTTCGCGAGGACGCCTTTTCGCCCTCGCGCCGTTATGCATATTAAATCGGCGGCGGGGGGCGCGCGTTTAGACGAGCGCACACTCGATACGTTTGAGTCGCGCACTGACCGCGAACGAGAATGAAGTGTGCTGCAAGCGGGGGCCACAATTAGTTTGTGTATAATGAACCCGTATGAACTTTGAGCGCCGCCCGATGCTGGCAAATGAGTTAATTAAGTAAGTCGAATTCGCCAGGCGCCATTATGTAAGGAGCACTCCCTTCCAAAACGTCAGCGCTACAAAGACCCTCCGCTCAACTTTCTTTATTATTTGTAATCTAATTTGAATGCAATTGCTAGAAATGTGGGTATAACCAGGGCAAGGCAAACGAATGATTCAATTTCATTTAATCACAGTTGACCAATCGTAAAATCGCCATCTCGAGCTAAAACGCCAGTATTATCTTCGTCTCCTTCGCGGGGGTTGGAGAGGTGTCCGAAGCGGTCACGTTTATTGCCCGATCGAAACTTTCTGCCTCTGACGCAAACAGCGAGCGAAGGCAACGCATGGAAATCAATTAATCTAATCGACGCCATTACAGTCGCGATCAATTTCGAAAAGTGGCCATGAAATCCTTCTCCTGCCGGACTCCTACAGGTCCGCGAGCGTAAGACGCATGCGAGTGAGTGACCTGCACACGCCTGCGACGCGCCGATATGACGGAAAGAAATATTCTTTTACGGCGAAGGTCGATTCCCCTCGGGAGCACGTCCTATCGTAACGCGGCGGCGGCGGGCCCGGGCGCGCATCCCTTATCGGCCGACCATCCCTTCCAACTAAATATTAACTGTCGCTTAGAAGGTATAAAACTAAATCACGATCCCGCTCGGGCCGCCATTGTGAAACCGCACAAGGACGTGCTGATGACGAGAGGAGAGAGGAGTGGAAGACGTTCGGATGTGAAGGCGCCGGGCGAAACCCAACCTATTCTATTCCAACTTTCTATTTACTTTTAATCGAAACCCGCTGCAGCATGAGATGGTTTGATATCGATTTGAATTATTCATAGCTTCATTGTTCCATACAGAAGACATTTTTAGGTAAATTTTGCGTGCGCGCACCCCGGGTTTGCTATTATAACCGTGACAGTTTTCCCGCTCTTCCGGTCTATTGTGTCATTGAGGAGGGAGAACTATTTCGTTCGCCGCGCCCTTTATTATTTTTCGACTTAATCCTTGGCCAGGGCGCAGGAATGAAATAACGCCAGCGAGCGCGCGCGCGCGCCTGGACAGCTGTGCCGTAAAACTAATTACTTGCTTTTCTGGTCACGTCGCGCATGTGTAGCCAATCCCTTTGTTCACTGCGCTGCGCCAAAGTAATATCTATACTTTTATGGCAGAAATTAAATAATTTCTCACCAACGCGCATATTTTCAATTATCTCGCGGCGTACTTTCAGCGAGCGGCAGGCAGGGCAATATCGTTTGCGGAGATTATATCGACGTCGTTGCAGGAGGGGGCCGACCGCTAATGCGATTGCATGCAAATGCGTTGCGCTGTGGCGCCGCCGACCAAGTGCCAATCATTTCCGCTGCCAGCCAACTGCAACGCCGACGACACTATATCGACGGCGACTTAACTTTGCGTAAGTTAATTACGGCAGCAGCGCAAAGAGGACAAAGGACCAAGAACCGCGGCGGACATTAAATACGCGCGAGAGAAAGTTGGCGAAGATATGCAAATTGTATTCATTAGAACTACCATTGTCTCGGGCGCGGATGCATGGCGTGCTACGTAAATCATTCGAATATACGCCCGACGGTCGGTGGCAGAACAAACTAACTACGCACGCGAGTGTTAAACATTCATTACTACTTTCGTCGCCAATTTATTTCCAACTTGTTATGGACGCAATGCAAATATTGTGATGATGTTATGGTGTGGTGTGTGCCAATCCCAATCTGCATTTCTAATCGCCTAACCGCCGACGGGGATTAGCTGCCCAAATCCTTGTAGTTTTCGCACTTAATGTAATGGTGGAAATTAAGGATATACCTGAGAATAAAACCGGCTGGCGATATTATTCGCAATGTCGCGTCGGCGGCGGGTAATAAATTATGGATTAATGTATCATAATACTTGTTTAGAGCGCGCACGCGGGCGCGCCCGAATGTAAGCCACCCTTATTGGCACGATCGGGAATGGTTGGTGACGGCGGCTGGCGACGCGATCGCAAATGGCTGAGGCGTCGCCGCCGCCGCCGCCGGTATAAAATTGAGTTAGCTGAAATTGGATGTGATGTATTATTTACTGCGGGCGAGACATTAACAGCCCGAAGCAATAAACAACAAATTGTAGCAATGGATATCGTCGACGACAAGGCGAGCGCGCGGGCCTTTTGTGTATGCGATCCAGCTGTAAACCACCCCCCATTCCGCTCACAGCGATATAGATTTCGCACGATACATTGTGCAATACGATTCCAGGTCAACTTTATATCAACCCAAACAAAACTGCCAATTTCTTATTAATTACTACCCCTCGTTCCTCCCCTCGCTGGGGTATAAATGATGGATGCCTGGACGTATAAAAGAGATCAATGCGCACGAAGGCCGACTAGTCAGAAGTCAATATTATTAATTGTCCGTAAATGCTATCTATCTCTTTTTCCCCAAAAAAACAGCAGAAAAAAACATATAGAGCGCCTCGCTTGCGAGTTGTATCGAAACGGCAGGACGATGATCAATTGCCGACACGCGAAAAGTTCGGCTACGCTTTTTCCCGCAACCTGCTTGCTTTGCTACGATGCGAGACGTCCCGTCCTGTTCGTCCGTCGTACAAATAAGTTAAGAAAATATTAAATAAGAAAGTTAAACCTGCTCCACGCTCTTCGTCCTGCGTTCGCACTCCCTTGGGAACGGAGGCGCCGCGCGTTGTTTTGCGCGTCCATTCTTTATCGAGACAACCGAGTCGCCGATGAGGGTGGTGGGAATAAAATGCTGCTTACGCAAACACGCGTTGAACATTAATGAATTCTATCGGTATTTCTGACAGATCGCTCGCGCTCTGTTAATCGCGAAACAGGTGCGAAGCCCGGATAAGTAATGAAATTTTTATGATGCCCCGGGATATATTTTTTGGAGGCGCCAAAAATCTACTAGCGACTAGGTCAAATACTGCCTGCCGTGATCATTGGACGACTCCCCATGCGATGCGCGAAACTTTGGGCGGCGCGCGGTATGTAGTAATATAGTTCGTGCGGCAGCTTTCTTGTAGTCGCGGGAACTTTTGGGCGGCGGGGTGGCGCACTAAAACTGCACCCCAGTTGGCCATTTTTCTTGATGTTTCAACTCAGATACCTTTGACGCGAAATAGCTCAGCGCGAGAGAGCTTTTATACTTACTTCTTGCACCATCGCAGCGACCCCAACGGCAGTAGGATGTATAATACATTTTTCGCCTGAATTATGAATCTCATGCGTGTGTGTGCACTCTTGAGGAGCAAGAGTGAAGAGTTTTGTAACGTCAAGGGGGTTCGCTTATAAAAACTTCAGGGACAAAGCAGCCTGAAGGCAAACCTTCACTGCATAACACGAATGAAATAAAGATATGTCAGATCTGTCCTCCTTCTGCTCTCCCCTCAGGACGAAAACGTTTTCAATGATTAATCATATGTTTGGCCTGCGCTGCGGAAGAAGAGAACATGACAAATTTTGCATCCGCGCAGATTGAATCAATTGACATATAGTCGTGTGCAGTCTCTCGTTCACGCGATGAGCAGGAGGGCACCGCTGAGGTTTATTTGTTAAGAGGGTGCGCGTGCCGCGACGGCCGCCGGCGTAATTTGGTTATCGCCGTGTTAGCCCTCCTCCCACGCTCCCCAATCAATATTACAACACTGCGCAATGCAGACGGAGAAGAAGGTATCCGCGAGAATCAAACTTCTTCGCTGGAACTTCGACGGCGAGCGCTTCCTTATCTTTTGTCTGTGTGTGTGTGTGCGAAAGATTTCCAATTGCTCGACCGAGTCAAGACGCGCCCCGACATTCCCGAGTGAGTAATTAAATTCAATTTGGCGCCCGCCCCTCTTCTTAATATCAATATCGCTTTTAAATAGTTCTTCGCTGTGTTCTTCGAGTATTTGTGAGAACTTTTGTTGTGCGCCGGCCGCTCATTAACGCGCCGGCATGATTGGCATTAATGATTTATAAATTTCACTCTCTCTCGCCTTTATTTATGTTAATCAATATGAGGAAAGTTTTACGGGGCGCGCGGCGCCATCCACGCGTATTATTCGCCAAGGGTGGAAAAAGTGTTCGGCGAAAGGGAAACAACCCCCTAATTTAATAACGCTAAAAACGTGCCATGGAGCAGAAGGTTTCTTCTTCGCGCTGGCTGGCTTACGGCTAATATATTCCTTAAGTTACCGAACGGCGCTGGCGCGTTTTCGGCAAGCTTCATTTTTCGTGCGCTGGCTGCTTTCGTGCCGGTGATGAATCTTGGGGTACCGTGCGACGCGGAGTTTGCACCTTGCACTTTATACACATCAAACGCCATCCCAAGTAAGGGGTGGTTCGCGTCTTTGTTTCGCTGCCGACGTCGGTCGTCGACGACTGAGTCCATCGTCTCGTCGCTCGTGCAATGAAACGAATTGTTTGCAAGTCGACATCACAAGACGACGCCGACGGGACGAGAAGAGAAATTTCCCAATTAGGAATTCTTGACGGCGCGCTTCCTTCTTTTTGCGTTAGTCGACTATTTTGTGCAAATGCTTCGAATGTTTGCGACAATCCACATACCGCGGAGATGTTTGACGCTATAACAATTTCTGAAATAATTCCGAATAAACAGTTTGGTGGCATATTTTCTTTGATGAGAATTCTGACCCGTTTGTTTGCCTGAGGGTGGGGAACGCTTTAAATTAATTTATCTAAATCTGCCGAGTTTGGCCGCTTGCGCGCGCATGGCAAGACGTATAATATCTTGATCGTTGCTCAAACAAAATGGGCATGCGTTATCTCGACGTGCGCGATGCCAGCCGGGGCTGGTTTTTGTTTGGCTCGCCGAGCGAACGGAGGGAAGGGGGTGGAAAGCGATCCTTTTTGCGCTGTTGTTGAACACGCTCGGGCTTTCTTATTACTTTCGTCGGAGGGCGAAAATTGGCGGCGCGGGAGTGTTAAGATTTTTGACGCAGATAGAGACAGCTAGCGCAGCGGGGCCGAGTTTCGAATTTTCGCACAGTGTGTTGACTTTGCTGATAATTAGTATAGTGGCCCGTTTAATTTCATCTCCCACCCTCTAAACACCCGCCATTTACTTTCTAGCGTCGCCGCTTGCATTTGTGCAAATATTCATGTTGACGTGTGACTATATTGTGCACGAGGCGCATGGCGAAACGACAGCAAATTAACGCGTTATTTTCAGATTTTTTTTGTTGTCTCGTAAATTCACTCTCCGAGCGCGCCACCCGACCGACCGACCCGACCACCTGAGTGCAAGCAATTTATTTTTTCCGATTGCTGTGCGCGCTGTGCATTTCATTTCGGCACAAGAGCGCGCAAGCAAAAAATGTAAACGAAGCGAAAATACGCGTTGGCAACAAGTTACGGATGGATTAAAGTGTGGCTAACTCAAAAATTGTTTACAATCATTGTCAACAAACGCTTGATATAATTTTTAATTACTTATTATAAAGTTTATTTTTAAAGTGGGCAATCGCATTTCACTTCCGTTTCCGGCGCCATTGACATTCTTTTTGAAGGCAATTACAAGCCGGACTCATTTCGGTAAAAGTTACGAGTGGCCGTCGACAAATCAGAAGAAAATTACGAAAATTAGACGAGGCAAGTGGAGGGGCGAGCAAATACATCGCGGCAAAGCGTTGGGAGCGAGGGGGGTGGTTCGTGTTTTCTTTTTTATTTAATAGCTACCGCAAAGTTTAAATTGCAGTTCACCTGTTTTCTCTAAACCCTAGTAAAAAGTTTTCTTTTTGCGTGCGCGCCTTTAAAGCTCGTCTCCTTTTTTTCGCGGTGAGGAATTTTTAAATGGGGCTCCATGGAATTACACCTTCTCCTCCTCGGCATCTTCTGTCGGCTGTCGGCCGAACGAAACAAGCCCGGTTGGAGGATGCAAGGGAGAGGGTTACCAATTCGCAATCCCTTTCACCCAGTACTTATCCCTTTTTATCGGAAAACTTGCCAAGCGGCGCAGGAAGTAAAGTCGGTATGCAATTTGCTATCGTTCCTCTCCGCTTTGTTGTTGTTGTTGTTATATTCAATGTAAAAAAGGCAGCAATGTCCTTCTTTCCTTCATTCAGGTGAACGGGGGGCGCAAATTCTTATGAAAATATTTCGCCGCACAACAATGATGATGATAAAGTACGGCCGGAGAGAAATTGAAGGCATTGCATGTCCAATTCGGCTGTAATATAAAAGTTTTGAAATTGTCGGCGGGGCCTGTTTTCTTTTTCATCCTCTTCCGTCGTCGTCTTCGGCGGGATAGAGGAGATCCATCCCGGACCATTATACGTAATTCGTCATCTGTGTCCCTATTACATTTCGATGCGTAAAAAACACCATTCCCCTTGGCATGCGGCGGGGATGGGGGGCGGGCGTGGGAGGAAGGAGAGCGGGAAAAAATAAACACGTTTTGCTACACGCTCCCGAAAAAGGCATTACGAATGGATGGGGTTGGGTTGCGTGCCGCGCCGCGCCGCCAAAAAGGACTTTTCGTCCTGCCAGCCGTATATGCGAGTGCTAGTGTATTGATGGATGTTTTGCCGTTATGCCTACCGCCGCGCCCCTGCTTCTTGACATGAATATCTCATATTACTTTGTGCTCAGAGACGCACTTATACATCGGCCCATGCCATCATCTTTGCATGCATATCATCCCGTCAGAGCGTGAATCCGTTTCCACGATTGCATCGACGCTAAATTATTTAAACCATTTGTAGGATGATTTGTTGTGTATAAGTGTATAAATATGTAAAATGTGTAGGAGAGAAAGAAAATTGCCGCTAATCTAATGCAAAGTAGGCTAGTTGTCATTTGGGGGAGCGATGGAGCGCTTAAACTTTTCGCCATCCGCGTT